>PVIC010000262.1:78641-94166 GCA_004025085.1 Thryonomys swinderianus
CTGAGTTCGATCCCCGGTTACCACATATAATGCTGGGCGTGGTGGCTCACGCCTGTAATCCCAGCACTCGGGAGGCAGAGACAGGAGGATTGCTGAGTTCACGGTGGCTTGCCTGGGCACCATAGTGAGCTCAGGGCCAGCCTGAACTACAAAGCGAGACCCTGTCTCCAAAAAAGCAAAAAAAAAAAAAAAAAAAAAATGTATTTGCACTCATGAATATATGCTGCTGTGTGACATGTGCAGACAGAGAGACTCGGCAGAGATTTGTAGCCAGATGATTGTTCACATCAAATCTAGCCCTGCAAGACATTCCTGATTTTCTAGATCTTCCTTGTACATTTTTTACTTTATCAGGATGTCAATGAGGCCTTTTCTTGTTTGTGTCTTAATTCACGTCCAAAATAAGCTATTTGGGGCACAATTTTTTTTAGATTTACTAAGCCGTGCTTCCAACTTTCATACAAGCATGGTAATAAATAATGCACGCCCCGGCTGGCTTTAGCAAACATCTGTAGGTTACGACCGTCCCTCTTCTCTCCATTCGTCCATTTGGCACCGTCTCACCCGGCAGTGACACATGCTCAGGCGAAGCCACTTCTGAGCACTGTGTGGCTGAGACGCACGGCAGCGCTGCACTGCGGGTGGCCCCCGAGGTGACGTGTGCAGCAGCCCTCAGTGAAGGGAAAACCATCTCACCAGCTCTCTTCTCGACTGTGACAGGCCTTAGTCAAAAAACCAAGGAGTGTGACCCGCCACTCAGAGCAGTGAGAGGCCCGTGGGCCGAGCGTCATGCAGTTCTGCGGCCCCTTCAGACTTCTGCGGTGAGTCCCAGCCGGCCGTCTCCGCTCACTCGTAGCTGCAGACACAAGGGTCTTTCCATCCTCATTTGTAACTTGTTTGGTCATAGAGTCAGGTGACTTCACTGTGAAAATTATTTCCCTTGCGGTCCCTGTCATTGGTTGAAATATGCGATTATTGATCTGCTAGATCCACAATTCCCCAGGAAAGATCATTGATCCGAATCTGAGAGAGCAGCAGAATCTATGTGTGGCACTAGCAGGATTTTACCCATCACTGCCAGAAATGTGGCGCTGAGGCAGAGACCACATTTCCCCTAGAGTAGAAATCAATCTGTTAAGTTGCTAAGCTCCAACTCAAAGTATCACAACCTTTCACCCCCGTGTGAGCTCCAAGCTTCAAATGAGAAAATGTAGTGAAAATATTCAAATGTCAAAAGTGCTATACATATGTTATGATTGCTACTGCTACTAGGAATAATGATATCAGACCCTCTGACTTAGCCTTCTGGTACTTGGTACCAGTTTTACAAACTGTCCTATAGCATGAAAGTGCTTAGGTTTAAAGAGAACTTTGGCCTTGACAGCTCAAGTTTTGAGACAACTCTTCCCTACATGGCCTTACAGTCTTTCTAAAGCAGGGATCCTAATTTCCTGGAAAGCTTATCAAGGCCCACGGATTGCTGGGCCCTACCTAAAGACTTTCTGATTCAGTGAGTCAAGAGTCAGGCCTAAGAATCCCATTTCTAACAAATCCCTACATGATTAAATTCTTATAATGTAATACCTGAGGCTGAGTAGTTTATCATTTAAATTAGGTATATTTAGCTTATAATCTTGAAGAGCAGGGCACCTGCTCCTGCTCAACTCTGGTGGAGGCTTTTTGAGCTGTGGCACATGGCGGACAACATCATGGTAGCGGTGCACCAGGGTAGCAGGTGAGAGAGAGATCCCAAGAAGCCATAAAGCAGGAAAGGGGTCCGTCTTGTTCTTTTACATCACCTTCTTGAGAGACCGAATCCCACAAGAACTACCTTAATCTGGGTACTACCCCCATGATCTGATCGCTGTCCCCCGGGCTCCACCCCACGGAAGTCTGTCGTGTCAACACCACCATACTTGGGACCCCGCTTCCAGCTCATGAGTCTTCAGGTTACAAAACCAAATCCAAACCGTGTCAGTAATGCGAATGAGGCTAATTTGGGGCAGTTTTTTAAGATTGATGGCTATAAGCAAAGGGAAGTTTATTTGGAAGATTTAGTTATTTCAGAGAGATAAAAATAAACTAATTCTATGGGAACATGTGGGTGATGGGTAAAGAGAGGACATCATATATTTGTACTGAAGAATGGGAAAAAATAAGAATCAAGATATATCATGTAGTGCTGGGCGTGGTGGCTCCCGCCTGTCATCCCAGCACTGGGGAGGCAGAGAAAGGAGGATTGCTGAGTTCAAGGCTTGCCTGGGCTACATAGTGAGCTCAGGGCCAGCCTGAACTACAAAGCGAGACCCTGTCTCAAAAAAAAAAAAAAAAGATATATCATGTATAGGTACAAATTCTCAATGATGAATATGATCATAACGTACACCTAACATGTACCAATAATCTCAATTAAAAAGAATTACAAGGATATCACATATACAACTCATCTAGTTTAAATATCATCAGATGTGAGTTAACTGAGGCAATCGCACTTAGAGATGAGTTAATAAGACCATGGGTGAGCCCATCAATAAGAGAACTAAAAACTAAAATTTAGTTCTGTATCATAACTGGATATCTTTCAGTGTGAAATACTGCCAACAGTTAAAGCACAGAGATTTCCTGTCTGGGGGGGAAAGGATTTTCACTATCTTTAACAGAGAAAGAAACCTTATGTTTGACCTCTTTAAGGAAAAGTAATGCTCAGATAACCCACTCTAGTCCCCTGCCCTGAAAAGGAAGAACAAAAGCTGAGGCATCATGGAATAAAATACATCCCAGCTCTGCACACCTAGGTTTTCAAGAAACAGCAAATGTACTAATGAGAGTGGGTGACTCAGGAGGCGACCTGACACTGATTTTCACATTCACTCTTCAGTGACTTGACCCCACTGCCCCGAGGTGCTGGAGGAACACGATTCCCGGATGACTCCTGCAGCACCTGCTCGCAGCCAGTATTCCAGTGTCACTTGTGCCTGGCACAGACCAAGGCTGTGCTTGGCCGGAAGCGCGGGCCAGCTCCCAGGACCGGATGAACAATCTCTGCTCTTTTTAGGAATATCTCCACAGAAGAGCTGTCTGGTCAACTCACCAGCTGCTGCTCATGCCTGTTTAATACCCTCCATGCTGGCTTAAGGTGTAGAATCTTTGCTCTGTTTGTGGTGGAGATGCTGACATCCTCTTCAGAATAAGCACTTGTGATCATAGAGCCAATGTGCACAGCCCTCCCTGTGGAATAAATTAATATGCACGAATTTATTTTAAAACTAAAAATGGTTAAAAACATGAGACAAGCCGGGCATGGTGGCTCACGCCTGTCATCCCAGCACTTGGGAGGCAGAGGCAGGAGGATTGCTGAGTTCCAGGCTTGCCTGGGCTCCATAGTGAGCTGAGGACCAGCCCGAACTACAAAGCGAGACCCTGACTCAAAAAAAAAAAGAGACAACTCCCAGTATTGTTAATTGAGGTGGGTGACTGTAAATCAGTGTCTTCTACATAATAGGCCCTTGATAAGCATATTTTGAATCGGTTGAACCTGAAGGACACACTCACTTGAGGTATTTATTTTCCTAAGAGCTAACACAACTCATGCTTTCATGTGCTCGTCTGAAAAAGGGAATCAGTAATGACTCACAGATATTACATGACAATGTGGTGAATTTATTCACTGCTCTGAATTTTTCCCAGGTAGCATACATGTTATATTTCAGATATTAGGAAGTACTGTCTATAATAGCAACGAGAGTTTTAGAAGGCCGTGTCAGATCATGGTTTAGTCAGCACAGACTTGCTGCAGAGTTCTTTGTGTATCTCCTTGTGCATTCCTAACACCGTAAGTGTCGAACTCTAATCTTCCTTTTAGGTGACCTACTAGTATTAGGGAAGACAGGAAAACAGGGCTGGGAGCAGTGGGATGCTGGTCAATGTTGAACAGTCAGCTCTCTGGGAAGTGAAGGCCCTGGGTCACAGTGTTTGCCCACTTCTTTGGTGTAAATACTCCACCATGTTCAATTTGAAGCTGCCAACCACTTAACAGCTGACTTGTAAAATTCTGGATAAAAATTGGCTCTCATGAGCTGCTACAGGCTGGCACTGGCACAATACTAGATGGGGGAAAAAAAATCACATGTGGCAAAATTATTCCTCACTGACTGACAAGACTCTCCCCACCATAGAAAATATCAGACTGCTAAAACTAAGGAAAGTGCTATTTTAGGAGGCAGGTAATATAAGTTATAGTTATTTGTCAACAACTAGGTGGGTAAATACTTAAGTAATACAAAGAATTAACTGAGCTGATATAAACTCGGTGTAACTGGAACTATAACAAAGCACAAATAATTAGTTCACGGAGACTCAAGAAAAGTCTCACAGGTCTCTCACCACATGGGCATGTGCTGCTCACGGTACGATTCCCCATGCTGTTACCAAGCAAGGCAACAGTGTGCCAAGACAAAAAGAGCTCCGACACCGGACAGAATGTCTTGGCACCTTTACTAGATAATTTCAGGAGAAACCATGTGACCGTTCTTGGTTATCTGTGAAGTAAATAATCTCCCTAAATTTTCTTCTGGTTCTAAAATGCTAAATTTCTAAGAATTTTGTTTTAGAATCATTTCAGTTCTTTGGAGTTTAAAACTATGCTCTCTCCAAGATACTAATGGGAAAAAAATTTTTTAACTTTAAAAATAAACAACAAACCTGTCTTTTAGACTTTTGCTTGGATTTAACAAACCACTCAGGCAGAATCGTCACTGAGAACCAAAGGAGAGGAGAGGAGAAGGTTTGGGAAGACACATACCTGCTCCTTGTTCTTTAATGGTTTCAGTACAAGGACTGGAATCTGTTTCTGACCTTCACACCCCCCCCCCCAGCAGCAGTGCCTGTTAATGGCCAGAATGGCCACACAAATAATGCCTCTCCCCAGAGTCCAAAGCCCTGTCTAAGATGGCCTCATTCAGTCTTAGTGGCTTCCTGGCCAATGTAAGTGTCTCTTTGGCATAAAGTGTCAATTTTACAAGATGAATTATAACAAAGCTTTATCATTCCAACTAGAAATTAAAATTACATTAAAGAAAATTCTAGGCCATTTGCATATAATACTTTTGTCTGTTCACTGTATGATCCAATCTTAGAGTAGTTTTTCAGACTACTTTTAAGTAATGAGTTTAGGGGTAGAGGTGAGAGTTTCCAGATGGGGTATGGAGACCCCGTTATGTCAGTCTGTGAAGTCTGATACCCTACGTGTATAGAGATATAGTTCGCAGAAAAGTGACCAACAAATGATTTTTTTTTTTTTTGAGACAGGATCTCGCTTTGTAGTTAAGGCTGGCCCTGAGCTTACTATGTAGCCCAGGCAAGCCTGGAACTCAGCAATCCTTCTGTCTCTGCCTCCCGAGTGCTGGGATGACAGGCGTGAGCCACCACGCCTGGCACTGTGGTACGTGGCATTGAAGGCTGGTGGGCGTGAGTCACCACGCCCAGCATTGGATGTGGTTACCGGGATTGAGCTCAGGACCTTGCTCTTACGAGGCAGGCGCCGGAACCACTGAGCTAAATCTCCGGCCCAAGAAATGATTTTAAATGAAGACCCAGGTCAGAATTTTAGATGGCTACAGTCAAAATAACAGCTTTAATTTAGAGTTCTCCAAGTACTATTAATTTGTGAGTTAAAACTATAATTATTAAGGTTGGTACAATATTTTGGTCTTTTTGATTCAATATCATACAATTAAGTCTCAAATTTATTCTTCTAAAATATTAAAATAAATACAATATCAAGCAAAAATACCAAGATTATACTCTAACAAGTTCTGTGAACTAGGAAATGAACCAGTGCTGGAGAGCATGTGAGGAAGGGAGGTAAAGGTCACAGGCACTGAATACAAGGCAAAGTGGCACACTGAACCGTCAGCTTTCAGAACTATTTACAATACACGCGTTGCCTGGAACAACAAGAAAAGCCTAGCTCCACCTCTTTGCGGTTATTAATTTTTTTGAGGAACCACACCAAAAAAAAAAAAAAGATCTTTATTTAAAATGGGCCCTTAGCAGGTTGGCTGAGGGTGCAGAACCCTTGCGCTCGCCCTGCAGATGTCTGTCCGAGCTGCCACATGGCAAGAAGCAGCCCCGAGGGCCTCGGGAGCCCAGCTCAGGACCCAAAACTTCTCCTCTTGGTGCCGGTTCCAAAACTCCTCATCCCTTTCCAGTTCATTACAAACGCCTATTGTTTGCCATATTTATCTGCCATCACTGCTGTCAGTTCGCAAATGGAAAGCGAAGTGCCAGGGCTGAATTTCAGCCTGCCCTCAGAACAGTGCAAAGGCGCTGCAGGAATTGCTCGACAGATGGTCTTTGAATGATATACAGAACCTCTGCCCTTGGGCCCGCTTCGGAGGAGCTGTTTTGGATTGTTGCTTGTAAGAGTGGGAGGTTGTTGTGTGATATGTGATTATTCCATAATAATTTTAATTATTTTGCCTGTTTTCAAACAATAGTCTCAGCCTTTTTTAATTTTTACACTCACTGAGTTGTGACACGAGCATTCTTTTCTCTATGTTAGCAAGGATTAAAATCAAGCCCTGTATCCCTTCCCATTTTTCAAATAATCCATGTTTAAATAAATTACCTTGGTCTGGAAAACCAAGTTATGCAGCGTCCTCCTGGCATGCACACTAGCAAGGAAAAACATTCCTTATTGTGGCGTCTGGCTTGAGACTGTCACAGTAACAAGTTTCAAGAAAAGCCTGCTCTCTGCCGCCGCGGAGCGAGGCTCTGGCGAAGGAAGCTTCATTTACATGCATGTGGGGATCCCATCGGAACTGCTCAAAGGTACAGTCCGAGGCAGTCAGACGGCATCTGATGTGCATGTAAATGAAGCTCCCAAAGTGGGGCGTAGGCTTCTGGAGAGACACAGAAAATATGCCATCCCCGTCTCATCCAAATCCAATAGAAACTTCTGAGTGTTTTCTTCAGCAGCAGGAGCCAAGGAGAAACAGATGCTAAACTTTCAAGGCATTCAAATACATTTTCCTTTACCAGATAGATGGGTTAGCTGAGCACAAGCGAAACGAAGTACGAGGTCAGAACCTGGGCTTTCGGTCTCTTTGCCCGTGAACTGGAGGACGCTCACTTTCACACCCCGGGGGTCCACATCAGGATGAGCCCCGGAGGCCAGCGGTAGCCTCCAGCTCTCACCTGATGGGGACACCACCCTGGTAAGGTCAAGGCTGCCAGGAGCGGTACATAAACAGAATCTGCGGTGACTCCGTACCACAGGAGAATCTGGGAGTGAGTTAACATTCAAAAGAGGGCCTTTTTACCGAACATAAAAATGTGTGGCTTTACCTGGAGTTTCTTAGTCAGGAAAAGTCTCCCCTACAGTTGAATTCTATCTTCCCAAATTGGCATGTGGTTCTGGTTGCAAATGAAATCAAGCTTTGGATAACTTCCCAGCTGACTGATCTTACACCTTGGTAATGAGAAATAAATTCTTCTCTGTTTCCAGCTAAGTGATATAGTTACCTGGAAAACAGGACGTTCTGAGAAGTGGGTTTACTAGAAGAGAGAGAAAGCAAAACAAAACACTGACCCTGTTATTTGATAGAGAAATCAATCCCCCATGGAGTCTTAAGTGCTTCCCAACAACTGCGGTTTTAATCCAATAACAGCAGCTCCTCTAACGGAGAGAAACCCAACTCACACAGCAGTTAATACTCAAATGGAATTCAGGTAGCTCCACTGTGCTGCTGAAAAGGACTGAAGAACTGTCCTCTGCTCCTGCCCAAGGAGAACGTGCCTTCGGTGAGACGCAGCCTGTCTACCTCCAGAAAACAGCCCTACTGCTCCTCTGCCTTACAGACATTTCTGGTTATAGAGATTCTCAGAGAAAACACATCAACTAATACGTAACATCTCAAGGAGCGTCAGCTACTTGTCTTTCAAGGCATGAAGGAGGCCACCAAAGAGGACTTATCCAGCTTGCTAAAGTCCAGTGGCTTTTGTAAGAATGCAGTTGCTAAAATGTTTCATTAAGATGTGTGATTGAAACAATCAATGGCTTTCACTCAGTCAGGTATCACAAACCCAACGTATCGGAAATAGTGAAGCTTCCACCTAAAATGTACTTACATGTAAAAACCAAGTTCCAATATGTCATTAACTTCCATAAAAACCAAGCTCTATACACAGAATACACTTTCTACATATTATCTCTATCATTTTAACAATCAAGAAGATATTTATTAGGATGCTAAGGCAGGAAGGCTGCAAGTTCAAGTCCAGCCTGAGCCATATAACTTAGCAAGACTGTCTTTTTTATTTTGATGTAAAATTTTAATAGGGCTGAGGAAGTAGCTCAGTGCAAAGGTCATAGGTTTAATCCCCAGTAAAAAGAAAGAGAAAAAATGGAAAACAAGGATATTTACTGTCTTTATTATATAATTCAAATGAGGAAATAAGAGTCGTGTACTGATCAAATGACTTAAAGGCCATACACAATAAATAAATGACTCAGCAGTTAACTGTTTAATTTGTAGGCTCATATTCTTTTCACTGATTGTGTATACATGGGGCATAAGGAGGGGACAGAGGAAATACATTCACATACGGCATACAGCTTTATGAAAATGAATGTAAATTTCAGCATACTTTGGATTCCTAAGGGAAAAGACTATGTATATCCTCAGTGCCTGGCATTTAAATTCTTACCAAATACTTATTAAGTGGAATATTTATATTGGCCTTATTATTACTTTCAGTATTTCAGTTTTTCCTGAATGGATTTCAATTCTGGAAAACTTCCCTTGTTGAGCAAAAAGGATTTACCCCGGGTGAATTCACATGGACAGTTCCACATAAGGTACTATCCACACCAGCTCTGGAAATGAAGGAAGCAAGAGAATGGTAAACATTCACTGAACGCCCACAGCCAACTGTACCCAAATTCATTTCTTCTGACAAAGAAATATGGCAAAACGAAATAAAAAATAAACTTTTAAAAATCTCTCAAAGACAGTTCTGATAACCTGACAAAAAAACACTTTGTTGACTATACAAAAGAATAAAAAACAAATTACTCTACATTCAAACAATTTCACCATGCATTTTATTATTAAATTCTCCTGTACTTTGTATTTAATTCACGTTTTTAGAAAATAATGCTCTTTTAATATAAATACACAAAACATATGAATATTTGCTTCCAGACAATCACAGGAGTAGCTCACTCAAGAACAAAACCTGAATAACCTAGGTCATGGCTAAATGAGTATCAACGCAATAGATGCGCTTTTTTAAAATACTACATTCACATGTTAGTTATTTTGTCACACTTTCTATGAGTTCTTTTTTTCTTTAAGATCAGTCGTCAAAAGAGTGACACTGTTGGGACCCTAAAAGACCTGTGCAGATGGCATCCTTAGCAGTCAGAAGATTGCACAAGTGCTTTCCTCCTGACCCACATGTGAATTGGGCTCAAGCATAAAGCAAAAATAAATGGGAATTAGAGGGCAACTCACAGAGGCATTCCAGTTGGGGAGAAAATACCACCAGTAAGTCCCAAATGCAATTTACGAATACAGCATTTGAATTTTCTAATTGTTTCTACAAAAATGAGGCTAATGGAATTACATTGGAACCAGCCATTTAATCATACACAAATTTGCTGACCGGTGTCTGTACATCCAGTCCTGAACTGCTCCCATCTGTAACCTTGCCAGACTTTGAGCCCAACAGGAGAAAGCTTCTGCCTTATTTTTTTTTTTTTTTTTACCCTGAGTAGGTATGGAAGAGGTTGGTGATTCCAGGCACCCCATGCCTCATGGTCAAATAGGACCAATTTGATGCTGCTGTGAGACAGAGAGAGATGTAAAGTACAAAGAGGGCCCTGGAGATTATCTGTGCCGGGGGTTTTCAAATTGGGAACCACCTTCTGACTTTAATGGCCCAGTGTGCACGCTATGGGGAATAGAGAAGGACACTCCACTGGAGAAGGTACAAGAAGGGTGATGTTAGGCATCTCCGAAACACATGCAAACTACTGTTCCATGCCAAGAACCCTGAAGGTACATTTGCGTAGAGCAGTCTTTAAATTTTTCAACAAGCTACACCCCAATGGGTCTGCAAATTTCCATGTGCTTGCTGCTCCTGTGAGTATAAGGCTTAGTTCCATGTGGTGAAAAAGCATTCATTCATCCATTCCAACAATTGTTTGAGGCCAGATAAGCTGAGAAATAAAAATTTACTGTCTAGCCTCTGAAAACATACTATGGACTGAAAAGACGGCACAATAACAATGACAACTCAAAATTGGAGTTGCTATGTATCTTAGTTTCTTTCTTTTTGCTGAAACACAGTACTTAAAGAGGTGACACAACTTAAAGGAGACAATGTGTATTTTTGGCTCACAGTTTGTAGAGATTTCAGTTCCTAGTCCAACGGCTCCAGTGCAGGCCAGCAGAGTGGACAGGGCACAGCAGGAAGCAGAGTGATCAAAGGAGAAGACAGATATAGACCCTGCCAGGCCATGCCCCCCACTGACCCACTTCCTCTAACCAGGCTCTGCCTCCCAACATCACAGTTAGCTATAAACTCACCAATGGAGTAATCCGCTGTTGAATATCACACCCCAATAATCCAACTGCCCCCCCGAAGCCCCACCTCTGAGCATGTGGAGCTTCGTAGCATCGGCTAGGTCTAAACCATACCACTAAGGGACAGAAGCTTCCCGGTCTGACTGTTCCGTGTACACTGCGACATGTGCTCCTACAATAAAGCCTCCTCACTTATTCCACGGCAGCCCCAGGAAGCTCCTCTCCCACCAGCTGGGTGGTCTCGGGGAAGTCACTTCCGGGTTGTTCTTGGTGACCAAAGAACTGAACAGGACACTCATGAGGAGAAACAAGAGGTAAGATTGATTCAAGGTGAAAGAAGTAAAAGTACGCCCCTCAGGGTAGGAATGGGCCAATGAGGAGAGCTCATGCCTCGACGGGGTCAGGTACTAAGTCCTTCTAGGTCCTGAGATTAACAGGAGTCATAGTCCATGAGGTACCTGACTTGGCCCACTACAGGGAGGGGGTGTTTTGGTCACACATGGTTTGTAGTGGTATCTAGAGCCGAGAGGGGCAGCGTCCAAACCAAACGCACACGAGGTTGGTCACAGGCCACACCATGTGCATTTGGTGTTCTGCAGGCCTGGAAGTCCAGGGCGAACGAGGTGACTTTATCTGTAGGTTTGCTGGTACATAGTCATCCTTGTCCTGTCTTGTTTCTCACTGTTTTCCCCCTCTGCTTTTTACTTGTCCTTGCTCTACATCCTATTTCAGTGTCATCCCGATGACCCCTGTCACCGTCCCCACTCCTGCAGCACCTGAAATCTTGGCATCAAGGCCGGCCTATGGACTTCAGTGGAGCAGGAAGATCCGACTTCTTCCCATTTGTGCTTTACTATGTTCTGGGCCCTAAGGAAATCTGACAAAATTTGCTACAGTATCACATGCAGCCTTTCCCTACACAATCATTTGATTCAGACCCATAGAAATGAGGCAGCGGGAGCTTGTCCAGACAATGAACTCAAAGTGCCCAGGAGACTTCTTAGCCTCCTCAAAGGTTCCCAAGCTAGGCCACTCTACCAGCTATGCAGACATCACCAGATTTGACTAAATCTTTTTTTTTTTTAGACAGGGTCTCGCTTTGTAGTTGAGGCTAGCCCTCAGCTCACTATGGAGCCCAGGCAAGCCTGGAACTCAGCAATCCTCCTGTCTCTGCCATCCCGAGTGCTGGGATGACAGGCGTGAGCCACCACACCCGGCACTGTGGTATGTGGTATTGATGGCTGGTGGGCGTGAGTCTCCACGCCCAGCATTGTATGTGGTTAACGGATCAAACTCAGGGCCTTGTGCTTGCGAGGTAGGCGCCAGAACCACTGAGCTAAATCTCCAGCCCCAGATTTGACTAAATCTTGAAAGAGGGCAGAGCTTGACTCCTTTTCTCAGGAAGCTTCTTAGCTGCAATGCGCATCCACATGTGTGGGGTCTCTCTCCCACCAGCTCACGGGCACGCCCTGATGCATGTGACTTCCTCTTCTGCCCCACAAGATCACACCAGTGAAACTCAGAAGGAGTGCAGCTGGAACCCAGACAAGGCAGCCACATCTGTAATATACCACTGAGGAAGCAAGAGTTGGCAGGTGAGTTGTACCTTATTAGCCAGTGTCCATGGCAGAGCGTGAGGTGCCAACAACAGAGAAAAGGAGTTGGATCAAAGACTTGAAAGAATTAAAAAATACTGTGTGTTCAGGCAAATACATGTCTGCCTGCTGCACCACAATAATTTGTGTTGCGAAGGGAAACACAAGATGGAGAACACTGAGGGTCTTTATGGCTGGCATACAACAGTTTTTATGGCACATAAAAAAATTTGTTTCATGGCAAACCTTTGAAGAACTACACTGAGCCATTACTTAGTCATATTTATCCATCAAAAATGTCACTTTCCTAACAGTGATATATTCAAAGCTATTTAGACTAAGATATGAAGAATCAGGAAAACCTGAATAAAAGAAGCTCCTGTATCAATCAAGAAGTAACAAGATATTATAGCCAGCAGAATTCTGAGATGACCCCAAAATTCCTGCCCACTGGTGACCCTATGCTAAATAATTCCCTGCTCCCAGGTATTCCAAGAGTCTGTGACTAGGATGAAATTGACTTTTATATGACAAAGATGAAGGAATTTTGCAAACATAATGGGAGCCTCTAATCAGCTGATGATTTTAGTTTTTCAAAAGCAAAACTGTTCTACATGAGCCCATCCAAATCAGGCAAACCCTCTTAAAAAGCACCTAGCGACTAGCAGAACCAGAGACACTTTCCTGCTCCTCTGGAAGGAACAAGCTACTGTGTTATGAGAGGGAGGGCCTGGGAGAGCGCCACAGAATGAGGACTTCCAGCCCCCGGAGCAAGGGCCCAGCAAGCCGGACCTGGGATCCTGACATGTTAAGCTGTGAGGCTTAAGCCTCTCAACTTGTAGTCATGTGTTACGCAGCAACAGAAAATAAATGCAACTCATAAGAAACAAATAAGGAGGATATTCAGGAAACTGGTAGGAAGTAGAAATTGTGCTAAAAAGGACAAAAAAGTCTCTGAAAGTTACTGGCTTAAAATAATAATGAACAGTTTTAATTTGGACATACCAAGTTTCCTTAATCTGTAGGGTATTTGGGTGGTCAGGTCTAGAATGCAAATGGATGTAACAGTTTAATAACAAAGGGAAACCAAAGTTCAAGCCATGGGGAACAGACCAGTCTGCAGTCTGAGGGGCCAAATTGCAAGTGGGAACCCAGGTTGCAAATGAGGTGGGCAGAGAAACTGAAGGCCTAGCAACGTGGAAGGTGCAAACAGCAGTAAAAAAGCCAGCTGAGGAAGGTGTCTGAAGGTCTCACAGGGACTTCTAATGCCTGTACAATGGCTCTAAAGGACTTTGTTTCTGTTATTGTCCAATAGAAGCAAGTAAAATAAGATAGGTCCATGATAGGATGTGATCTCTAAGGAAAATATAGAGAAAGGGAAGAAGGGCAAGGTTGGAGGTTGAAGGTCAAAGACACATCCACATTCAAACAACAGGAAGGACAAGAGAGATCTGTCTTGAGATTAAGAAGCCGAGGCAGCAAGGAAAGAATGAGGAGAGGCAGTGTCTCTGTGACAGCTGAGAGAGGGAATGTTTGCAGAGGATGTGCTCATGTGGGAGGCCATTACTGAGAGGAGGCTGAGAATGCCCTTGAGATTATAAAGTGAGTGGGATTTAATGTAAGTAAAAGTTTAAAGTCATGTCCCAGTAGCCACATTATAGCAAATGTTTTACTCTCCTCATCTGTAAAATGAGAGTTATAAATGAGGCTAAAATACCTGCCTTATTTTTCTTGTGAGGTTAGAAATTCTTCCCTTCCTTCTATTCTGAAGGCTCAAATGCACAGGGACCAATTCTTTTTACCTTTATGGATCTAGTGAGTTCAAACTTGTCCTGAGCTGCTGTTATAGTTTACATTTCAAATTTTCCCCAAAAGTCTCATGTGTTTGGAAGATGATTGGATGATGGTGGGGAAGCTACACTCATCAGTGTATTGATTCGTGGGTGAGTTCATAGCTGAATGAGCTCTGAGAAGCCGGAGCCTGGCTGGAGAAGGTGGGTAACCGGGAGCACGAGCCAGATACCCTCCCCCACCCCTCCCCTTCCCGGGTCCACGAAATGAGCGACTTTCTTCTTGTATGCTGTGCTGCCATGCCACTCTTGCCTTCAACCCAGCCTGACATGGGCTGAACCCCCTAAAACTGTGAGTCAGAATAAACCTCTCCTTCTCTCCTCCTTTAGGGTGCCTGTGTCAGGTATTTTGTCCCAGGGACAAGAAAGTGACTAAAACAGTTGCTTTATCAGGTCTCCAGTTATTTCCAACTAATAGCTTTCTGAGAGGAGAAGCACAAAGACAGAAAATCTTGCTGACTATTCATAATCACCAAGAAGTACATGGAATTGGAATGCAGAAAAAGGAAATTTCACTTCTCTTTAAAGAGGCACTGCAACTTTGTTTACTTGGCACTTGCTAGACTGGAAAGCAACTGGGAGCTAAGAAACAAGCTAAAGAGACCTGTGAGCGGCCAACATCTACGCCAAAGCGCCCGTCCTTGACAATGAACTTCACGGGAGAGGATTTCCTTACACCCAGCCACACTTTCCTCTGCCGCATTTGCTCAAGTTTTATCGATGTGGTTTTCCATTGAGCAGCCCAACAAAAGCAGCAAATTAAAAGAAAAGGACTGGGTCAAAAGAAAAGGAGAGAGAGAGAAAGGGAAGGACTCAAAGAACATCAATAATAATAAAATTGACAGCGGATGTCATAACAGCAAGGGGAGAAATGGGGAAGCTAACTACAGAAAGCAAATAAAGGAAGTAAAACTCATGGTAGTTTAGGATCATTTAGTACAGAATAAAAACATTCTACATACTACAACAGACCCTGAAGGGCACTAAAACTCAGCATGATGGCCTCAGCTATCAGTATAAAAAGTTAAATTATATTTGCTGTAGTTTGGAAAGGCAGAGACATTCATAAACTACGACAATGAAGAGCAGAGACTTATGGCTTGATCCACTTGTTCTTCAAAAGGCATTGTTTGTGGAGCAGGCACGCACCAGGAAAAGTGCCAGGGGTTGCCATGTGCCAAGCAAAAAATATAAAGAAGCAAGATTACAGTTGTGTCTGTCTTGAGTAATCCGCAGTTATCTGGGCAGCTCAGCTATGGTAGTCAGAGAAATGGATTCTCTCTGAGGCACCCTTGGGAGAGCACTGAGAGAGGGCACTTATTAAAATAGTAATGTTCTCAGAAAATCCAAGTAATTCAGACTTCCCTCATCGACAAAGTCAGGCCTACTTTATCTAGATGATCTACATTTGTTGGGAAGCAACCCAAAAAATATGAATATAGTTCTCTCAGTGAAATGACTTTTTTTTTTTTTTTTTTTTTTTTTTGC
>PVIC010000262.1:94266-126407 GCA_004025085.1 Thryonomys swinderianus
CAGGCTGGCCCTGAGCTCACTATGGTGCCCAGGCAAGCCGCCGCGAACTCAGCAATCCTCCTGTCTCTGCCTCCCGAGTGCTGGGATGACAGGCGTGAGCCACCACGCCCAGCATTATATGTGGTAACTGGGGATCGAACTCAGGTCCTTGCGCTTGCGAGGCAGGCGCCGGAACCACTGAGCTAACCCTCCGGCCCGAAATGACTATTTTTTGCTTATACATAGAAAGCATCTCCAAAAAGTCCAGTGATATTTCACATGTTATAGCTAAAAAGAGAAAATTAATAATAAGAAAAATTAAATTCATGACATTTTTCTATAATTTTGAAGTCTGCAGATTAGAAAAATGAAAGTCCACCCTAAAAGTATTTCAAACATAGTTACATGTTAGCTATATCAGCTTTTGTCATCATGAATAAACTCTGAGCTATAATAATAAAGTTACAGGGAACCTGAAACTTTTCTTGTAAAAATTAAAATCCTTGTCAGACTTTGAGAAAAGGAATGCCAAGTCTCTCCCTCTTCTGTTTCTGTCTGCTTGCCTCTGTGTGTATGTGTGTGTGTGTGTGTGCGTGCGCATGTGCGTGCGCATGTGAGCATGCACACACGTGCATGCATGTGTGTGTGCTCACACTGTTAGTGTTCTGCTTTTGCAAACCCAGATAAGATGTGAAGATGAAAGGAGAAAGATGTAGAAGCCAAAAAAGTCTCATTAAATAGGGTGAAGAGACCCTGTGGAATTAATGAGTTAGAGAAACTGGCATTACATGTAATTAAGATGTCTAGTTTTTATTTCAGCCCCAGGGGACAATGCAAATATCTAGCTATGAATAACAACTGTTAAGTAACAATAATCCAAGTCCTTAGATCCTGAAGTTGTTTTGTTTTGTTTTATGCTGAGTGGCTGTTGCTTGCGACGTTCTGATGAGACAAGAAGGGAAAGTTATCCGGCCCAGCGACAAAGGCTGATTTCCAAGCTGGAAGAAGATGACTCCACACACACCTCTTGCATGTCTCAAGGGAGAAGCCTTTCCTGCCCTCATTCCCAACTGGAATTAAGTGAAGAACCAACACACAGGACACAGCGGTGACTCCACAGTGCCTGCTGGTCTTCTGTGGCCTGGGGGACGGCCTATGTCCTTCGCCTGCCTGGTATACATTCTGTATCAGATCTCCCTGGGCACTTGGCACATGGAACAAACTGGCGAACCAGCAAGTAACCCCTATACACAGCACAACGTGAAGGCGCTGCAGGAGATGGGTATTTTAGCACAATAAGAGCATGGCTTCTGTCTTCAAGGAAATTAAAATCTAGCTGGGGGGAAATCACAAACATCAGTTAGGGAATTGTATGCCATAATTCATGATTAAGTAATAAATTAATATCATAGTTGTTCAGAGAAGGAAAATTAAAATGAGAATAACTGGGAAAGACTTCATGAAATTCGCGCACTTGGGCTTTGAGGATAGCACCAAAGCGGGTCTCAAATGCACATGCAAGCGGAAGGACTGGCATTCACGTGTGGAGTGACTTGTGTGCAAAATGGCCTGTAAGGCTTTCTCCCCTCTTCTTATGTTTCACTGACTAAACAAACAGCGCCTGTGCCCACAACCATCCCCTAGATGTGTGCACGAGACAAAGTGGTCAACTTAACAAATCTGTTCTCTAGACTCTCTCCAGCCCTTCCAAGGTTTTAGGAAGCAGGAAATCAAAACAGCAAGTGGGAGAAGAGAGAGAGGCTACTGTCATTAACAAGCTGGGAACAGCGAGCAGTGGCGTGGATGAAACAGGACAAAGAAGGCTGAGCAGGCTGGGCCTGAGCATGTGGGGCAAACATTACCATGCTCTTCTGCCCATCTTCGATGGCATCAAGCTCCCTGGAAGGTGCTTTCTCTACTGGCTCCAGTCTTCTTTTTTTTTAGCAAAGGAAAAATAAAAAGGAGAAAAGAGAGCACTAGAGATTTTATTATTGATTTGTTCATTTATTCCAGAAACTTTTACTGAATACGTACTATTGCTCCAGATACTCTAGACAGAGCCATGAAGACAAAATTCTTACTGTTTTGGAATTTTAGTTCCAGTGCAAAGAAAATTCTCCAGTTTAGACTTTTTTTTTTTTTTTTTTAAGAATGAGATTAAGAAACTTTGGGTGAATCTTGGCTCTATTTCCCGAAGAGTCAGTGAAAGTCAGCACAGATGTAAAGAAGAAAGAAGTCATCTATTCCACGGGAAAATCCCTGTCTGCATCTGAGTCTTAGGATGGAGGCTTTCTCTGCTGATTCCCTTTCAAGAACTAACTCTTCCTACTTCCCACTTAGCGTTCTAATTAGCGTTACAGAGCAGGCTGTCCTTAGCTCCCTTTTCTCCCATTTCTCCGTTTTGTTTGTTTTCCCCAAACTCCAAAAGGTTATGCACTTGTGGCAATTGTGAAACCCAAAATTAAATCATGTGATTCCTTCCTGCAGACCAAGGGTCTGGTGAGCTAAGAGTAAGGCTCTCACTTCCTCTCAGGGCCAGACCCTGCCTCATCAGCAACTGTGCGGACTTTGTAGACTTGGGGCCCTGGAGTCCTTCAGGGGCTGAAAGCGAGCGTCCTGGTTTGTAATCTGTTCTTTTAAAAGGGAAATCTAAAGCTCTTTTCTTTTCTTTAATGAATTATTCTAGTTTTTCTTTGAGACCATAGTTCCTGTTTTATTTTCAGGGGTCTTTTTTCCGTAACTCCTTTTAGAAATAAAAATAGGAAATGTTATCTAGCCCCTAGGAAGAAATATGTACATACATTCAAAAAGCAGTTTCGTGCAACCTTAATAACCTGAATTCTATTTCCCTTTCTGTACATGATGGATGAAATTACTTTGATTATGCTGGCTTTCCAATTACTCATTCATGCCAAGAAAGCTAGCCCTTGAAACCTAGTCACCTTGTTTATTTCTTCCCCACCTTGCCCTTCACAATCAGAAAATCAAAGAGCACTGGCGCTGGAAGGAGCTTCCGTGATCCCCAAAGGAAGGATTAAACTTAAAAGTCATACATATTGATTGACCCAAGTTTTCTAAAATTAAACCTGAGTAACTATTTCAATACCAATTTTTAAGCCGTAAAAAATGATTTGGAGGTACAGAGCCCTGAGTGGTATGAGAAGCTTGGTACACATATTAGTCTGGTTGCCAAAGCACTTCTACATGACATATCAGGAAATGATTTATTCTCATGTGTTCACTTTATGCAAATCAGTGCTTCTCAAACTGGGTTCCTTAGAGTCTCGCGATCTGGCCCCTCCCCCAAACCAAGATGGTGAAGAGGAAACAATTTCAAGGGCTTCGCATCCTCTGTTCCTGCTTTGATCAGAGACTTTCTCCACTTTTTCTCTCCCTTATAGGTTAGGATCTCAAATACAAGTCTATATAAGTAACGCTCCCCATTAGTATTAAAAGAGCAAAAAGATGTAAGAAAAAGAGATGGAGTTAATAGAAATTAATACACACAAATAAAATACAAAGGGTCAATCACAATGACTGTTTTCTCATAAACACACAAAACTGGAGCTAACAGTTGGTACAGGATTAGGTTTTGGACTGGCCTTGCAGTCCTTAATTATCCCTTCTTGGAGAAATTCTTCACCATCAAACCTCAGTGCTCACCATTAACTTCCCTAAGAGTCAACCCAAAAGATATAAATACTTTTGGCTAATCAGACACAGTCCTGCAAATCTGTCTACAATTTATGGTCACTGTTTCACTAATTCACTCAACAAAAATTTAATGAAGGATTTAAAAATAATAAAGACATACTACTTGGAGGCAACAAATACTTAGCTCAGTGGGAAGACAGACAAGTAAACACATTACATTACAATGTTTTGAGAGAAGACCATCATTTTAAAAGGGAATATACAAGCTCTGGAGAGGACCCAAAAAAAGCCATTCCCTAGAAGATTCAGGAAAATCTTATAGAAGCAGCACCAGCAACATTTCAGGTCACAATAAATGTGAGGGATCTAGCTGGACAGGCCAGTAAGTGCCTGGTTCTGTAGTCGTGCCATATAAAGGACCTCAGAATCTAAGTATTCTGTAGAAGACTAGCAGCCAACAAGCCTTTGACCTGGCATTACTGAACAATGGATAAGTGTTGCTTCCACAGAAAGTTTTTCTTTTTTTCCTCTGGCCCATTCATGTAAATACGAACTCTAGACCAAGCACTGCTCCAGTCATACAGACACTTCAAAGTCATCTGTACTCTCCGAGGCCAGAGGCCTGCTGCTAGCCCCTCATCTAGCCTTTTGGTTTAAGGAGCGCTTTGGATATTTGCTCCACTTGTCCAATATTCCCTGAGCAAATAGTCTTCTCCTGATTGCAGTTGGTGTCAGGTACTGGGATTTTCCACCAAGAATCAGCAATGGAATTTTTTAACTGCAGAAACAGATAACACAAGTAAGGAAAAGAGTTAAAAAGGAAGCTCTTGAAAACATTTAAAATAGCTGCGCAGCACTGAAAATCAGCTTAAGGGATGGCAAATGCAAATGTGAGCTCAGACAGGCCCCGCTCAGTTTTGCAAATCCTTTGGTAATGAAAATAGATCCACACTTTAATTTTTCAAACCATAAACCTCCCCGAAGCAAGGAAGAAAAGAGAAGAAACAGAGGGAAATGTTCTACAAAGCAAGCGGATTTTGCATTTGATGTTCTGAAGGAACTCAGGACAGGGCTCCCAAAAAATGTGAGGCAGGCAGGGTTGCTGCCACCCCGGGCTCCCACTGTCCCCCATCTCCTCAGAGTGGGGTGACCCTTTCCAGGGTCCTTCGCTGTCCCGGGTCCTCTCACCCCCCTCCAACCCTTTGTGTTCACATCAAACGCTACTATCTGGAAGGAGACAGAACCTTCTCGATATTTAAGGTATAAATGATTGATAACAGCTTTAACATGCCATTTCTTCTATGGGGTATTTGCATTTTAACAAGAGCACAAAACCTCTAGCCAAAGGAAGACTCCTGCCAATGTGAACATATGAAAACAGTTTGCAATGATTTTTGCCATTTCCCCATAGACTGGCAAAGTTGTCTGGCAAAAAGTAGATGCTTGATTATTTAACAACGAAGAAATTGAGACTCAGAAGCCACTGAGTTTCACCTGGAATACTTTCATGGTGTAAATATGAAGCGAGGGTCAGTGCACACGGCTTCTCCAGTCATCACCGGCTGCAGATCTCCCCGGTGCTACCTCAGGGACTTTCTAGCCGGTGTAGAAGTACCGCGCTCCCTGTGGAGCGAAACCTTTCTCTGCATCCCAGCAAGTCGGACTGCACAGCATCTCAGGGCGTCTCTGCCACCCGTGGAGCCACAGCCAGGCCCCCTCTTTCCAGGTCTGCGTCTTGACCCCGGGGCTGGGAGGAGGGCTTTTCCCGGGTGCTCTGTGTCCACTCTGGGGGAAGAGTCATAGCTATTCCTTCTGTGTTATTCCCGTGTTTTAAATTCTCTTTTCATTTTATTAGCTAATCTCCCATTATTCCAATCTCCTATCAATAATTTTGGGCACTAATCTTTCCCTGTTCAAGTTAAGTAAAGTGAATCAAAATTAAAGGGTTCTTTTTGTTTTGTTTTGTTTGTCTGTTTTCCTGGAACTTGCTAAATTACAAAACTCTGTTCCCTTACCTGTCTCCTTTTTTGTTCACCTGTCTCCTGTCCACCAACAGAGTTCACTGCTTTTGCCAAATAATTCAAACAAAGCAAAACCTCTACTTTTAAGGTACTTATATAACTTCCTGGCATAAGAATTAACCAAAGGGTACTGGCTCTGGGCAATAGTTTGAATGTGTCATCTTCCCCATGGAAGACATGTGAGCTCCAAATATTAAGTCCTGAAACAGCTCCAAATATTCTAACTTCTAGGAGTCAGGACCCTTACTTATTGAGATAGTTTCTAACCTTCCTATAATTTTTCTGGAAAGTCCAGAAAAATAGGCTATGGAAAGAAAACAAAATAACTACTCTTCATTAAGGTAAACTTGAATAAGGAAAAGGGGATGAAAAATGAAATTAAGATGTATCAAGTACATGTACCAACTCCACACAAGGAATAGAAACATTATTTACTTCAAACATGCACTAATAATTAAAAAAGCCTAAGTTTAATTGCCACATAATGTACTGAAGAAATCAGGAGGTAGACAAAATACCAACACCCAAAGTTAAAGGAGACGAGGTTTATTGTAGCTCACAGTTTGTAGAGATTTCTGTTCATAGTTGACTGTTCCAAAGGAGGGTGGCATGGTTGATGGGCATCACAGAAGAGAAATGGTTCATGGTGGGAAGAGGGCAGCAAAGCAGTGAAGTAGCAAAGAAGCAGCAACTGTCCTGCCTTCTCCCTGTCCCTTTATATCTATCCAGGGTACCCACCCTTTGGGTGATATAATCCACGGCTAGGCTAGGATTTCCCATTATTCACACCCAGAACTATGCCACAACCATAGGCTGTGGGCTAATTTAGTAATCCTGAGTCATTTGAGGAGGTGCAACTCTAATCTAATTTAGAGCACATATTGTGGGCTAATTTAGTAATCCCACACCCTTAATGCTACCATCACACACCCTTGATTCAGCCACCTCTGAAATGCTCACTAGTGACCACGTGAGGCTTTAGCTGAATACAAGCCATAACAATGAGAAAGACAGAAAACAAACTTCCTAGGGTGTTGGAAAAATTGTGAAGAAAAAACAGACTTAAAAAATGACAGGGCCGGGCCGGAGGGTTAGCTCAGTGGTTCCAGCGCCTGCCTCACAAGCGCAAGGTCCTGAGTTTGATCCCCAGTAACCACATACAATGCTGGGCATGGAGACTCACGCCTACCAGCCATCAATACTACATACCACAGTGCAGGGCGTGGTGGCTCACGCCTATAATCCCAGCACTCGGGAGGCAGAGGCAGGAGAATTGCTGAGTTCGCGGCAGCTTGCCTGGGCACCATAGTGAGCTCAGGGCCAGCCTGAACTACAAAGTGAGATCCTGTCTCAAAATAAATAAATGAATGAATGAATGAATGAATGAATGAATGAATGAATGAATAAATGCAAAATGGAAACAAAATAGTTTCAAAAAAATGACAGGGCCTGGGACAGTAGCACTGTAAATTATGAATTAAATCTTCATTTAATACTTCATGAGACACAAGATGAGATACTTTATAAGATTGGAGACAATTTTTTTTATGGTTGCTGGATTTTTTTCTTCAAATACAAGGCAAATCACACAGGTTCTTGGCTCTAATCAACTAGCTTCCCAGGGTTGTTAACACTTTGGTAAATCATCTTTCAAACAACCCTACTACAGTGCCTAAAATTCTAGCTGTGAATCTGGGAGATTCCATTCACCCATGACGACCATATTTAACCTTCACAAACTAAGCTCCAGTACTTAAAATCCCTCTGAAAGATTCTTCTCCTGCCCAACACTATCTGTGCACACCAGTCATGGATGGATGTTCACACATCTCATATGACAGCCTGTAAGGGTTCCGGTGAGGTTCTTTCAAAACACCGAATATTTTCTCAACTTACTGGTAAAGATTATCACTCTACAACAGATCAGCCTAGATGCAAACGCTAATGTAACATCCCTATCTGTTGCACCTCCTCAAATGACTCAGGCTTATTTCAGACTAATGCAATAAACATATTGTAAAACAGCATGAATCTCATTTTTCTAATAAGAATGATGGGAGCTGTTCCATTTACTCTGCTGCTAAAAGCAGACTGGAGAGAGCCACACACACTCTCAAGATTTTTGCTTTTCACTATTCCCTATTTGCCTCCTGCCTAGTGCCCAAAACCCTGTCATCAGCTCTCCAATAAAATGTCTGAGCCTGCTCCCCTTCCTGCTTTACTTTCACTAATCCCCGAAAGTAAAAATTCTCAACTTTAACCCAGAGTTATTTCACCCTAGTACTCCCCATACTGAGTTTTCCAATCTATCAGATCATTCCGCACGATCACTGTTTCTCCCTGATCTTCCCTGCTGCATCATATCTGTACTTGACCTCGAGAGAATAGCACCCCCAGCATCACCACCATGACCCTTCCTCCCAAGGCTGACTGTCTCCTATTTCTCACACTTCCATTAATGCACTATTTACCCTAGAATGGAGCAAGGCCATTACTGTCAATTCCTTTCCCCCTTCTCCATTTTAAATCAAAAATTCTCATTTCGTGTAATAGTTACGATTTACCCATCTTCCCAAAATAAATGTGTAGTTCATCAAAAGGTTGTTGCTACCAAGCTATTTCTGCCTTTCTCCAAAGCAGAGGGAACCACGGCAGCTGACCAATGCAAGAAGGCCTGTGAAACTAAGTGAGTGCCTCTTATGTCCCTAATTCTCAGTCCCTGAGACTGCGGGGCAACCACCGCTAATTGTCTGATGTGACCCCCCCACCCAATTTCTTACTCTCTTGATTCCTCCTACTATGAAACAGGTAACGGCTAAGTGAGCCTTGTTCCAGGATCCCTTACAGGAAAGGACAGCTTCACGCACAGATCTGACCAATAATATGTACAGAAATTTGTGGAAGTGGGGATAGTCTCAGAAAAGCTTTGGTTTCCTGAGAAAAGCAGCAGCAAATACAACTGGCCTATCCCACTCACCATCTTTCTGCTTGAAGGTGGAGACAATACTTGCATCTGAAGCACCATTTTGTTACTACAACGCAGCAAACACAAAAGCACGCCTATCTCAAACTTCCTGAATTCCTGAGCCAACTCTAGCAGCAACCTGGCACTATTTTTGTGCACGAAAGAGTAACAAATTGTGATTTCCCACAGCAGCCCTTAGGAGTTTCTCTAACTTTTCCCACTTTGAAAAAGACTTATTTTTAGCAGTCTTTATTTTTTTAAAGAATTATCTTTATTCCTTTTCATTATGGTGTCACCAAGGTATAAATTTTTAGAATTTCTGAGCTTATGAACTTTGTTGTATCTATCATTAATCTGATATTGTTACTACAGTTATGTTAATGAATCAAATACTTTAAAATTGTCAATATGTCATAAGTAGATTTTACTAAATAAAATTAGCATCATCCCATCTATTACACTTATTGTTAATATATCATTATATTCTCATATTATATAATATGATAATCATCTATATTGTTTTTCCTCTTTGGTAGACTATGTACCAGAAACCATGACTGAGATCAAGTGACTATGCAGGATGTACTTATGAATAAACAAATGAATCTTATCCCTCAAAAATGCTTATTTAAAATTAGTCTATTTCAAGCAAAAATATTTCGATGAGTGTGTTACTAAGAGGTCAGTTTAAATGAAAGGTTCATCTTGACCTCATACAGAAGAAGCCTTTTAAATCTTGGTAATTGGTTTTAAAAATAAATTACATTATTGTGTTATTTAAATTCCCCATAGGCAATTAGACTTTTGATTTTAAAATGGCAGTCTGGGGATGTAAGTCGCATTCGGAGACTTCTGTCCTGGTCGTGGTCGAAGAGACCACATCTAGAGCAGAGTCACTGAGCAAAGCTCTCTCTTCAGCCTGAGGGGCCAGAAGAAGATGCTGACCCATGACTTGCTCCAGTTGGCTTTCAAATCCTATTCAGAACTCCTTTTGTGATTACCATCATCTTAAACTATGTGCCCTCTGATTTCTTCGGTGCTGTCTAACTTTTAAAAGGAAAAGCTTCATGAATTTATATTAGTTCTCTGTGAAAAAAAAAAGAAGAAAAAGGAAAAAGAAGGAAGGAAGGAGGAAATCTGGTACTGTGTAGTCTTTTCATGTCAAACAATGGTTGAAAGCTCACACACTACTCTTTTTTTTATTACTGTCTCTTACGATACATTTTATATACACATTATGATCACATTCGACAGTGAAGGTTTATACCTGTACATGACATGCCTTGATTCTCATTTCTCCCATTCTCTTGCCCTCCCTACAACCCCCCATCCCCTATGTACATATGTTTTGTTTCCTTTTGTGTGTGTGTGTGTGTGTGTGTGTGTGTGTGGTACCTGGGACTGAACTCAGGTCCTTGTGCATCCAAGGTTGGCACAGTACCACTTGAGCTAAATCCCCAGCCTGCTTCGTTTCCTTTTTTAACCATCAAATTTTTTCTTTCCCTTTTTTACTTGCCCCTACCCCCTTTTTCCTTTTCCTTTTGAATATTTTCTTCCTCTTTCATAATACCTATCATACATTTTGAACTCATTTATACTTCAGTGTCTTATACCAGAGAAATGACATAGTATTTACACAACTGTGTACTATTTATTTCACTTATGAGTATGTCCTCAAGGTACATCCATTTGAGTACAAATGACTCAATTTATCTTTCTTTATGGCTGAGTAACACTCCTTTTTTTTTTTTTTTTTTTTTTTGAGACAGGGTCTCACTTTGTGGTTCAGGCTGGCCCTGAGCTCACTATGGTGACCAGGCAAGCCGCCGCGAACTCAGCAATCCTCCCGTCTCTGCCTCCCGAGTGCTGGGATGACAGGCGTGAGCCACCACGCCCGGCACTGTGGTATGTGGTGTTGATTGCTGGTGGGTGTGAGTCTCCACGCCCACCATTGTATGTGGTTACCGGGGATCGAACTCAGGACCTTGCGCTTGCGAGGCAGGCGTTGGAACCACTGAGCTAACGCTCCAGCCCTCCATTTTATTTTTTAAAAACACACACACATCGAGCCAGAGGGTTAGCTCAGTGGTTCCGGCACCTGCCTCGCTAGCGCAAGGTCCTGAGTTCGATCCCCGGTAACCACATATAATGCTGGGCATGGAGACTCACGCCCACCAACAATCAACACCGCATACCACAGTGCCGGACGTGGTGGCTCACGCCTGTCATCCCAGCACTCGTGAGGCAGAGACGGGAGGATTGCTGAGTTCGCGGCGGCTTGCCTGGGCACCATAGTGAGCTCAGGGCCAGCCTGAACTACAAAGCGAGACCCTGTCTCAAAAGCAAAAACACACACACACACACACACACACACACATCTTCTTTATGCAGTCTCCAGTTGATGGGCATTGGGGCTGTTTCTAAAAGTTAGCTATCATAAACTGAGCTGCTGTAAATGAGTGCACATATGTTGCTATGATCTGAATCTTTTAATTCTTTTGTGCATGTACCTAGCTGGGGAATAGCAGAGTCAAATGGGACCCCTAATCCTACTTTTCTGCGGGATCTCCACAGTGGTTGCACCAATCTACATTCCCACCAGCAGTACAGAAGGGTTCCTTTCTCCCCACAGCCTCACCACACATTCCTGAAGACACTTCTCACTTCACAAAAGTGAGTCCTATCTTCAGACAGTGATCCCCTGCCCCACAGGTCACCTACAAGGGAAGGACTGGCCTTGTTCAGAGAAGTCTTAATGGCTACCCTGGATTGCCCACAGAACCCTCCCTACTAGAGCAGGACACACGTAGCTGTTGCGCCTCCCCTGACGTGCCCAGCAGGACACTGCTGACTGCTTAGCAGCAGCCTCAAGTCTCAGGTGGCGCATGGAGGAAAAGCAGAGGGCAGCCTGACAAAGCCTCAGCCCACTCAATTGTCCCCAGAAGGGTAAGAGCCAGCTGCTGTTTCTACTCCAGATTTCTGCTTGTTGAACTTGACAGCCAGGTCCCAGCCAGTGCAATCCCAAAGCAGAAAGGTGTTCCCCAAGGCCACGCAGTTTAAAACATTTGTTTTTGTTATCTGTTGCTGCAGAAAAATTGCACAGACTTAGCAGTTTAAAGCAACACACCTTTATTATCTCATGGCTTTGAAAGTCAAAACTTTCGGCACAGCCTTGCTGGACTCTCTGCCTGAAGGCCTCTTTCGAGGCTGCAGTCCAGGGGCCAGCCAAAGCTGAGTCTAGCATGAAGGCTCAGTTGAGGCAGGATCTGTGTTGAAGTCTACATGCTTGTGGGCAGGACACAGTACCTTGCAGGCTATTTATTGGACAAGGAGCCTCAGCTCCTCACTGGCTTTGAGCCAGAAGTCACCTTCAATTCCTCGCCATGTGGGTCTTTCCACAGGGCAGTTCATCATGTAACAGTTTACTTCCCCAAAGGCAACAACAACTAGTTGTTTGAGCCAAATACCTTCTTTCCAGGCTTCAGCTTCATCTTTTTTCCTCCCAGATCCTTCCACTATATCCTGTTGACCTCAACACTAAAATGTCTCTCAAGTCTGTCTCCTCCTCTCCACTCAAAGTGCTAAGATTCAGTACTCGTCTTCTCTCTAAGGTATTCTCAGTAGGCCAGAGCTGTGCACACAAGCACAACCACCAGGCTCCAGAAGGAAGGGATAGCACTGCTATGCAGAATCTGCTGACTCTCATGCCAGAAATACCTCCACTGTGGCTCATTGGGAGCTTCCAGTGACAGCACTGATCACAGTGTTGGGAAGAGAATAGTGTTTCCACAATACAGATTTTTTCATTCATTAAGATAATTGGTACATTTTAAGTATACATTATGATCATATTCATTATGGGTAATTTGTACCTGTACATGATATATCTTGGTTAATTTTCAGAAATATAATTAAAAAGCAAGAAGCTACAGCTTTATCTTATTATCTTTAATTTATTAGTTAATAAGGGCTATGTTTAAGAACCTACTTGAATGTGATTGTGAGATGTATATAAATTGCACCAATAAAGAATTCAATTAAAAAAAAAAGAACCTACTTGAAAAATTCCTAAAACCCTTGCCATTGGCTTTTGCAATTCTGTACCCACTGCTACACACAACTGCCCTGTCTTTGTCTCTACAGGTAAGATTTCTACAACGCAAGCAGATCTGATCACCCTCCCTGATTGATCTGTGATTTCTTAGGGTCCAAATCCTTTATCTGTGCATGTAAAACCACCAATGCTTGGACCAAACCCATGACCTCAATTTTTTTTTGGGTCAGAAATGAATGATAACTACATTTAACAAAACCTAAGATAGTGGTAGGCACTTAGCAAACATGTATTATATCACTTAATCTTTGCACTAATCATATGAGCTAGTCCTTCATATTGTCTCCATTTCACAGGTGAAGAAAGTGAAGAGTGAATATGTGACTTGGAAAAGTTCACATTCAGTATAATTAATGGACCTAGCCCAAATTTAAGACCAGATTCTTGAACTGAGATGGTCTCATTAACAACTGAACACTTCCCACATACATTATATTCTTCCTACCTTCTTCCTATTAAACTTATTTCTTCCTCCATTAGAATGCCACATCCCAAGCTATCCCAGAACACAGTCATTCTATCACCACCTCCCCAGTTCCAAGATGCTCTGAGCTGGGACTAAGAGAAACTCAGTCTCATGAGTATACAGCCAACCCTGAGAGTCAAGTAACGCTGGAAGCAATGTGGGTGGGGCTGTCAGTCTTTACCAGCAAAATCTAAAAGCTCACTTTTTCCAACTGCCAAGGCATAAAGGAAGTAATGAAGGTGTCTTAGAGTTGAAAGTCATCAAAATCCATTCTACTAAAATGTGAATAGGATCTAGCTAACTGTGTGTGGGGTGGTATGTGTGTGCGCGCGTGTATACTGAGGATGTAATCAAGGGTTTTTCCTAGGTTAAATACATGCCATGCTACTCAGCTACATACTCACACCCATAACCATCCTTTGTTAATCTACCACTGAATTACCTACAAAGAAAAGGATGGGGGAACAGAGGAAGAGAGAAAGAGGAGAAAACACAGATGAAGAGATACACAGAATAGGAACAAAAGGAAGAGAATTCATAATATCACCCAAGCTAAGAACTTAACTTACCGTTAGTTCATTACCAGGATCTATGCAGCATGCTAAAATCCAGAGAAATGTAGAGTGCTATACCAGTCTCGCTTCTCCTAAATGTTTCTTTATCCATTTTGAGATAGTAATTTCCAGAAAACAAGGCAAGAATTGGACAGAGGTAGAAATTCTGCTGACTTTGCAAAGCATTCTGAGTTTATTTTACATGTGTATGGGAAGTGAGTTGGGCTAGAAGTGGCAAAACTCTTGAGAAATTTCACATGGTGGTTAATGGCGGTAATTCCAGCTGTCTGGGAGACTGAAAAAGGAGGATCACCAAGTTCTAGCCCAGCACTGGCAACATGGTGTCTTATTGAGATCCTGTCTCAAAATTAAAAAAAAAAGTGATGTATATAGCTCAGTGCAAAGACCCTGGGTTCAATCCCCCAATACTGAAAAGGAAAGAAAGAAGACAAAAAAAGAAATACTCCTGATGTGAGCTGACTTTGAGGATTCTAAACTGTTGCTGTCGTTGTTGCTAAACCTATCCATATTTCACCACGGAATGTGGATTGTAAGGGTAAAAATAGTCATTAAATCTAGCCAAGATAAAAACGCAAAGAAACTGGGATCTAGGCTGGAAGTAAAGTATATCAAGCTTCCCTACTTCTGTGACCTAAAAGTCATATTAACAGTGTACACTTGAGTAACAGAAATCCACATTTCTGTCCATTAATAAACCAAGTCTGAGTTAATCTCTGCATCAAAACATGAGTAAGGAGGGCTGGAAATTTAGCTCAGTGGCTTTAGTGCCAGCCTAGCAATTGCAAGGTCCCTGGTTTGATCCCCAGAAACCACATACAATACTGGGTGTGGTGACTCACACCCATCAGCCATCAGTACCACACACCACAATCCTGGGCGTGGCGGCTCACACCTGTCATCCCAGCACTCCGGAGGCAGAAGCAGGAGGATTGCTGAGTTCCAGGCTCGCCTGGGCTTCCTAGTGAGCTCAGGGCTAGCCTGAACTACAAAGCGAGACTCTGTCTCAAAAAAAAAAAAAAACATAATTAAGGAGAAAAACAAATGGTCATTGATCAGATCCATTCCACCAATCACAGGCATTCCTAAAGGAAGACTAGAGCAATCTGATCAGAAGCAATAAATGAAAATATAATTGAAAAACTCCTTTAGAAAAAAAACTGAATGAAAATTAAAAGGGATCAAAATGTACTAGTAAAATTAATAAAAAGAACACGGACATCCCCAAACATCAGAGCAATTTTTTAAGCAAAGAAATTAAAGAAAAAGAATTCTTTAAAAAAGCAACTGTTAATTCTGATTGTCAGCTGGTTTGGGTTGAGAAATGCCTAGCGGACTAGGAAAGTGAACTGCTGGCCACATCTAGGTGGGCCACGAGGCTGAGGCCCACGTCTGTTCCCGGCCACGTCTCTCCGGGCCTCTGCCCTGCGCGCCGCCTGCGGGCCGCCGTGCCGTGAGCAGCTCCCTCTGGCGGGCGTCCTCGCACTGGACCGAGCCCTCGGAAGCTGCAAGCTTCAGGAACTCTCTGCTCCTCTACGGGATGTGTAGTACTGAGCACCGCTGACAGGAACCCTAGGACAAGGGCGAGGCCCCGACACACACAAGAGAGAAAACACGCACACCTATCCAAGCATACATATTCAAAACAATACTCTGTTATTCTTGGGTGTATAAAAATAAATGTAAAATTATAAAAAATGGTCTGAAAATTATATTTCAAGTATTTCTAATCACAGTTCTTGCAGAGACTGATGAATGAAATGGGAAGTCAGTTCTGGGTTAAAGTACACTTTAACTGTGTGATTTTGTTCAATAATGAAAGAATGAGAGACAGGGAGGGAAAGAAGTGAAGGAAGGAAATGAGGAAAGAAGGATGGGAGAGAAGAATAAAGGAGTGAGGGATAGTGGAAGGAAGGGAACAGAAAAGAGTAGGTGTAACAGAATATGTGCACATTTTAGATATTAAAACTTGTGGTATCTTTTTAAATTTTTTGAATTTTCAGTACCTTTTAAACACACTTGAACAGAATAAGGAGAAAGAGGAGGACAGGTCTTTCCAAGAACAAAATTGGAGGGAGAAAATAAAATGCATCTGAGCTCAAATGTCTCTTCTGTACCCTAAATCCAAAATGACAGTTTAAACAAACACAAAAGACCTAAAATTATATACCTAGTCAGGTTGTCACGTACTTGTTAAAGAAACTGAAAAACATCCTCAGGCAGACAGGGGCCCACGCAGAGAACATAGCAAACTCTTCTCTTTCTTGGGAAAAAATACCTAACACAGTTCAACGAACGATACATCAGAATAAAGAGCTGGGAACTGTGGCATGAAAAATAGTAGCAGTAAATATTGTGAGTAGTCAAAGGCTAAAATAATAGTATATATGGATATAAAAGCAAATGCATATATCTACAGTGTTTAAGGGAAATATGAAAAAGATTAATAACTTAGCAACAAAAATCTGAGTCTTAAACTCAGTAGAAAGAACCAAAGAGTAGAGAGGCTCAGTGAAAAGTAGTGGAGAATAAATAATAATAATGCTACAAAATCATTTTATATGGAAGAGAATCGGGACAAAGATCATTTTAGATCCTTTGATTTTCAGTGAGATATAGACTAAGAAAGTTTTCCAGAAACAAAGAGCCAAGCAACATGAAATCTCAAGCATCATCATACGAGTCACTGAAAAAAAGAAGACAAGGAAAATTGTCCTATACAGCAAAATTCCCAAAACAAAGTATTAGATGGAACTTATAGCTACAGCAACTTATAGGACACAGCAAGCCCAATGTATTAGTGTTAAGGGAATAAAAATTTGAATAATGAAGGGGTATTTTTAATGGTCAAATTGGCCAAATTTTCAGAGCTTATTGGCATATTGCATGAACAGGTAGGTATGGAAACAAGCACTCTCCACTGACCGTCCCAGTGAGGTCGCTGGGAAAGGCCTAGGGCTCAGGGTGACCCAGTCGGAAGTGAGCAGAGGCAAACACAGGGGATGTGGGGACCCCATCTCTATGCCACACTGTCCATAAGCTTTTTTAAATGGACATTATCTAAATTCCCATGAACACCACCATGAGAAATAAATCATGCTATTCGCATTTAATCAATTACTCAATATTACAATAATAAGGCCTACATGATGTATCATAGAAAAATCTCTAAGACAATATCATACAGAGCAGTATGAGTAATATGCAACCATTTTTGTTTCAGCACAAAATTCTCTAGTAATGTATGTGTCTGTGTGTAAATGTATGGAAACATGTCTGGGAGAGTCCATATTAAATTTTAATCAATACCTCTGGGATGTTAGTAGCTTTTCCCTTTTCACTATGTATACTCTGCAGTTTACATTTTCCCATGGCAAGTGTATCACTTAAGTAACTACGTTTGCATCTGGTTTTCTTCCTAGGCCTTGTTCAACTGCCAGTTCTGTGCCATTCATTCAACTACTGCCTATCACCAACTGAAAGCTTCTTGCAAGCTGATCTTTAGAGAAGGGCTAGGATTCATAAAAGTGAAGGATGTGGCAATATTTTTCACAGGAGGCTACAATAGGGACCAAAAGTCATGGTTTCTCAAAACACCATTCCCTCTCACCCAACCTGACCACCTCCACCTCACCCCCGTGTTTGGCCTGGGTCTCACTGGACCCTCTGGCCCTCTAAGCCTGAAGGAGTGAATGAAATCTACGTGTGGTAAAAAACATTGTAGCTTAAACCCTATTTGACGTCTTGGGGTTTTACACAGGTTCAAAAGCTAAATAACAATTCCTTGGATTTCTTTGTTTTTTAGTATTATTATAATCAATTTATTTGTTTTCATTTATTTGATTATAAGTGACTTCTACATTTTGCTTACTTCATGTTTACTTATTCTTTTATGAACCGTTCAAATGGACCTTCATCTTAAAACAACAAATGGGGTAGGAATATTGTCAGCCTAAAACTTTCAAATACCTAAAACCAACAGGACTGTAGCTGGTGGACAATTATTTCTGCTTTAACCTAGGAAGCCCTTGACTTATTGTTGAGTAGCAAGAACAATCAAACCGTTTTCAGGCAACATGAGGGGCAAAGTTACCTCTGAATTTATTTCTAGATTGGCCTGATAAACTGAATTCAGGCGGACGGGCCCTCTGAGGGCCAGCACGCAGAGCGCAGGGGACCCAGAGCGGAGGGCGTGAGCCCTGCGCGGCGGTCACGGCGAGGAGAAGGCAGTGACTGCTTCCGGACAGCGGCCTCCGTCTGTCCCATCGATGGCCGCCCTCGAGTCCAGAGAAAATGTCTCGCTAAGGATGCAGAAGAGCACAGAGCCGCTCTGCAGGCTGCGGAGTCCTCCTCCGTCTCTCACGCTCGGTCTGGAGCCGCCCTGCGTGGCGCTCAGGCTCCTGCGCACCTCCAGGCTAAGAAAACAGCCCGCGTCGCTGACGTTCTCCCAACAGACCCAAACTGCCGAGGCCTCCCCTTACCATCAGGGAGAAAACTACCAACATCCCGCTAGTTTCAGATGAAAGGGTGACCCTTGCACAGGCCAGAATCCAAAGTGCCCGTGCAGATGGGCGTCGGGGACACTTGTAGGGGCTTTAGTTCCGAGTCCTGACTTCTGGTGACACAACTGGAGTATCGGAAACCATGGAGTCCGGAGTCCTGTTTTGTGTCATTCAGGCCGACTCTGTTCCTAGGAGAAGCCCGGTTGAGCCCCGACGAGGGAGGGGAGGGCTCCGCCGAGCCGAGGTCTCCGCGCGGCACAGGCTGACGGGAGGCAGACGAACCCTGTGAGTGTGTGTGGCCATGAAAACTTCGAATTAGCTGCCAGACAGAGTAAGTGCCCTAAAACCAAGATGCATTTTAAAGTGCTTGTATCCCGAATATTTATTCATAGGTCAAGCCTCGTGTTTCATTTCATTAATGCATTCATATCGCACCTGTCCTCCTCTCCCGGCGGTGCTTTACATATCCAAATGAACAAATAGCGATTCACTCCAGGTCCGCGGGCCGTCTCTGCCCCCGGCCTCTCTGCCCCGGCCTCTGACGCGCTCCCCGCCCCCGGCAGGGAATCCGGCTCGCTGTGCCCTTCGCAGCCCCGACGGTCCTGGGTCCCACTTTTCCAGTGCCCACACGGCTCCTTCGTTTATCCCCAGATGATGCGAGGCTGGAGGTAATCTTGCTGTGGTTTCAAATCTAAACATTAGAAACTGCCTACCAAGTCATTCTGGCCCCTGGGTTCTAAAGGGAAGGTATTAAAAGACAATGTGTTGGGAGGGCCGAGGAACGGGGAAAATGCGAATCAAGATGTGTCATGTACTGGTACAAATTCTCAATGTTGATTATGATCATAATGTAAAAAAATATACCAATAAAATCAATTTTTAAGAAAAGAAAATGTGTTAATCCCAAGTGTGGCATTTGTTAAAATTCTTTATAATAGCCCTTTGTCATTGGAGAAACTAAATGATCAGCCCAATTGGTCTTTAGAAAAAATCGTCCCTCATATTGAGCATAACAATCTAATCCCCTGGTAAGTTCCACTGAACAAGAATCAGGAACTTAATAATTTTATTCCTGGGTATAAGCTGTACTTAGAAACCTGACACATTTCTACTCCACCAGAAGGATTTTCACCATCATGGAAAAGAAACCTCTTGATTTATCTCCAGGCAACTGGAAGGAAACTATTTTTGTAACCTTTTCATTAACGTGCACAAATTTCAAATCCACAACTCATAACTTTTTACAAACTGAATATTCTTGTGTAGCTAACACTAGACTGAGATTTAGGATTTCAGAAGCCTTCTTCAAGTCTCCACGCAATCATTAACTCATCCAAGTATAATTCCAGCTTCTATCACTAGAGATGAGTTTTATATAAATATATAAATACCATATATGCTCTTTTAGGCCTGACTTCAGACTTTATGCCCATGAGATACATTACATAATGGTGGGCATCACTGATTCTTTTTATTGTTGTATTGTGTTTCATAATGGGACCATACCACAATATGTTAAGCCATTCTATAGTTGATGGACATTTGTGTTATTTCCACTTTCAGTAATAATAAACAGTGCTGCTAAAAAAAAAAAAAAACAGAATGTCTTATGATATACACATCCATGAAAGTACCCATTTTATACCTCAAGTATGGAACCACTCCAGCATAGGGTATACATATATGCAGCTTTATAAAGCATGTTAGAATCGTTTCTTGGCCTTTTGGCTAAGATCAAATATAAAGCATGTTAGTGATTTTACCCATTTACACTCCCATAAGCAATGTATGAGAATGTCTTTATTTTTTAATAAATTGAGTTTATTGATAAAACTTAGGATTTTTGTTTTGCAAGTGGAAAGCAAAGGTTTTAATGACAATTCACTTTCAGTGGTTGTTATATATATATATATAAATTTTTTTTTTTTGCAGTCAGGGATCAAACTTGGGCCCTTGTGTGTCCAAGGTTGGTACAGTACCACTTGAGCCAAATCCCCAGTTCATACATTATTCTTGACAGGGATATTTTCTTTCTTAGGATTGTTTTGATCCTTTCCACTTGACTCTTGTTTTTTTTTTTAATATTTTTATTGTGAAACAGGTATAAAACACAATATGCTCACACTCAGTATTGAGAATTTGTACCAGTATGTGACATGACTTAATTCTCATTTTTCCCCATTCCCCTACCCACCCTACATCCCTCCACCCCCTATATTCATAAACTTTGTTTCCTCTTTATTTACCATCAATTTTTTTCCCCTAGTTACTTAAGAATAGGGGGTGGGGGTGGTAGGGTGGGTAGGGGAATGAGAATTAGCTCATGTCATATACTGGTACAAATTTCCAATACTGAGTGTGATTGTGATATGTATATAAAATAAAATGTACCAATAAACAATTTAATTAAAAAAAAAGAATTTGTACCTGTACATGATATGTCTTGATTCTTACTTTTTCCATTTCGTTGTCTTCCCTACAACCCCTCATCCCTATATACATAAGCACTGTTGCCATTTTTCCCTTCTTACCATCAAAGTTTTTCCTTCCTTCCTTTACTTTCCTCTGCTTCTCCGCCAGTTACCCTTTCAATGAAAGAGAATTTCTGTCCTCCACATGCTCTATAATGCTCAACAGTGTCCAGCTATAAAACTGTATGCATTCTCCTGGGTGGTCAGTAATAGTTCATTATGTTATTATTCTACATTTCCTAATAAACAATGATACAGATTATCTTTCCATATATCTTTTTTTGGTAATATTATCTTTTTAAAAGGGCCATTTAGACAGTTCTGTTCACTTTGGATTGCACTTTCTTACTGATTCAAAAGAAATTTTTTAAATAAATTTTTGATGCTGATCTTTTGTCTGATATTTCTAATGTAAATATTTCCTTCTGTCTAATGTAAACATCCTCCCGTTGCTCTCCATTTCACTCTCTTTGTTAAGAAAAAACTTCCTGACTTTAGCAAAATCAGTTCATCAGCCTTTCAGTTTTGGTGGGGGAAAGGGGTTGTTTGTTTTTATAGTTTATTTAAAAAACCTTTACATATTCCAAGGTCTTAAGTACATTCTCTAATACTTTACACTGTTATCTTATAGAAAATGTAGTTCACGTTAAGATCTGCGATTTGCTGATTTGTCTTTATGTATGGTCTGAGATAGAGAACAAAGGTTTTTTTTTTTTCCTTAAATATATTGTTATCCAATTGATCCACCACCTAGAAGGAAAACAGCTTCTGACATTGTGTTGCTATGGCACCTTTGTTATAGATAAAGTAGCCTCGGATGTATCTGAGACTTTCTATTCTGTTCCGGTAGTCAGCTGGAATCTACTTTAGTACCAAAAAAAAAGTAGTATTACTATGGCTTCATAAGAAGTTTTGATATCTAGACTTCCATAGCCTCCAACACTGGTCTTGCTCAAGATTTCCTCACTAATATCAATCCTTTGCATTTAAGCACAGATATTAGAATCAACTTATAAATTTCCTAGAATTTTTTCAAACATGTGCAGTTGTGGGGACTGAAAGAGGACCTAGAACATGTTAGACATGTGCTTTGCCCATCCTAACCTCCAATGCTAGAATTGTGATGATCCTTTGGATTTACAGGTCATTTTGGGAAGAATGACAAGCTTTTCAATACTGAGCCTTCTGAGCTTCAACTATATGATAGTTCTCCACTTAGGTCTTTTATTTGTCGGTAATATTTTATAATTTTAAGTCCAAGCTTTAGGTATGTTTTGCTACACTTTATTCATTATTTTTGTGCTAGCACATATGGTATCTTTTACAAATTGACTTTCAATTTATTGTTTCTGATATTTACGAATACAGTTGAATTTGAGGCATCGATTTTGGTGCATACAGAGGCCTTGCTAAACTAGTTTTTTGTTCTTCCTTTAGAACTTCCAAATGTACATATTTTGCCAGGTGTAAATAAAATGTTTTATTTCCTGCTATAAAATGCTTTTGTCTTTGGTTTTTTTTCTTTTTGTCCACTGCACAATGCTTTTGTCTTTGGTTTTTTTTTTTCTTTTTCCCCATTGCACTGGCCAAGAACTCAAAAATACTAGAGCTCAGTGGCTCCAGCACCTGCCTCACAAGCGCAAGGTCCTGAGTTCGATCCCCAGTAACCACATACAATGCTGGGCGTGGAGACTCACACCCACCAGCCACCAACACCACATACCACAGTGCCGGGCGTGGTGGCTCACGCCTGTCATCCCAGCACTCAGGAGGCAGAGGCAGGAGGATTGCTGAGTTTGAGGTTTGCCTGGGCTACATAGTGAGCTCAGGGTCAGCCTGAACTACAAAGCAAGACCCTGTCTCAAAAAAAAAAAAAAAATAATACTGATGAGTTAAAGTGGTAGTAGAAGGTGTTCTCACACCCGTTCTGATATCAAGAGCAAGTTCTCACTATTTAATCAGAAAGAATGATGTTTATTACTTGTTTTTTAATATTCTTTATCATTAGTCATTTTCTTACTCCTAGTTTGCTGAGGATTTTTTTTCATAAGTTGCTTTAAATTTCATCAAATCTCTGTTATCATATTTTTCTTCTTCTGTATAAACTGTTAAAATTTATAGAAAATTACACTGTGGTCAGAGAATGTCCTCTATGTGATTTTAAGGTTTTTTGTGTGTGTGTTGTTGTTTTTTTGTTTTGTTTTGTTTTGTTTTTTGAGACAGGGTCTTGCTTTGTAATTCAAGCTGGCCTTCAGCTCACTATGTAGCCCAGGCAAGCCTCAAACTCAGCAATCCTCCTGCCTCTGCCTCCTGAGTGCTAGGATTACAGGCGTGAGCCACTACACCCGGTGATTTTAAGTTTTTGATATTTTCTGGTACAGGCTTCTGGCCCAGCATATACTTTATTCAGTGAACTTTTTATGTGCACTTAAAAAGAAAATGTGTGTCTGTACATTCAATACAGAGTTTTGTCTGGCAATACAGTATATTTTGGGAATCACATTGTTTACATTTTCCATGTGCTAATTTTTGTCTTTATAAATCAATAAAAAATGATTAGAAAATCACAAAATAATTCGAAAATTACCCAATATAATACCACTTAATAAGTGCATCAAAGAAATAAAATGAAAATTTAGTAAAGAAATCAAATGAAACTTCAGTAATGAAACTATCACCTTAATGCTTACACTAGAAGTGGAGTAAAGCTTAAATGTAGTATTGTTTCATAGTCCTTTAGAAGTACTCTTTTAACGTTGTGAACTGTCTCTTTCTCCGTGCAAACAGTTCTCACCAGGGACACTTGGCAATATCCGGAGATGTTTTGGGTTGTCATAACTCAAGGCAGAGGATGCTACTGGCGTCTAGTGAGCACAAGCCAGGGGGCCAGTGACCACCACAGTGCATAGGGTTCTCCATCCCCAACTCCCAGCAGTGCTACGGCAAAAACACTTTGCTCTGCAATCATATATCTTGCCCTAAAATTTACTTTATCTGTTTTTAATATCTGCTTTTAGTTGGTAGTACATGTTATATCATTTTATCCCTCAACTTTCAACTAACTGTATGTCCCTAGAAAAAAATGAGAATTAAGTCTTGTCATGTACTGGTACAAAATCCTCAATGTCAATTGTGATCATAGCATGTACATAAAATATATCAATAAAACCAATTTAAGGGAAAAATAATACATCTGGATTTTGGTTTTTATCTATTCTGATAATCTTTAATTTAGTTTGGATGATTTCGTCCACATTTCAGTATAAAGATTGATATATTTGAGTCCAAGACTACCCAAATACTACTTATTTTTTGGTACCATTTTATTCCTTTCCTTTTTCCTCTCCTGTCTTCTGTGTGAGAATTCTTTTTTACATTATGTTCATTCTCTACGTTTCATGTGCATTATTTTATTTTAGTGTTAAGAGATTACAACAAATGTTAACTTATTATAGTTTACCACATATGAATACTTTTACCAATTCTCAGAAAATACAAGGGCCTTTGAAACTAAACAATTCCTCCACTTTTTATGGTATTGTCACCATATATTTATATTCTATAAATATTTAAATTTCAGTGTTACCATTGTTGCTTTATGTGAGAGACACTGATTTATATTTTTACAAATCTTCCCTTTCTACCCATTCCTGAATTTTTCCCAATCCATTTGGGTACATTTTCCTTCTTCCTGAAAAACTTCTTTTGTTATTTCTTTTGAAGTTCATCTGCTGTAGCTGAATTCCCTAAATTTTTATTTGCCTCAAAATGTCATTTCAGCTTCCCTTCATTATCTGGGTTGTTGTTGTGGTGGTTGTTTTAACTTTAATTTTTATTAGTATACATTTGCAGTACATAATGATTACATTCATCATAGAGAGAGTTAGTACACTCACGTAATTGTTATGGCTTGTGTCCAGATATCCTCCCAAAGGCTCATAGGGTCATAGGTGGGGCTTTTCAGAGTTGGCTGGATCCAGAGTGCATGTGTGGTACTGGAATTAAGCTTCTGTGAGTATTAAATTGGCCCACTGATTGGTTTGCACAATTCTAGGCATGAACAATGCAAAAGCTTACGCTGAGTATGAGTGATAGTCTTTTTTTAATAAGTTGAGTTTATTGGTACATTTTAGAAATATATTATCACATTGCTCATTGGCAATTTGTACCTGTACATAATATATCTTTTTTTTTTTTTTTTTTTGAGACAGGGTCTGGCCCTGAGCTCACTAGGTAGCCCAGGCAAGCCTCAAACTCAGCAATCCTCCTGTCTCTGCCTCCCGAGTGCTGGGATGACAGGCATGAGTCACCAAGCCTGACATTAACCTTTGTGATTACTGGGGATCAAACTCAGAACTTTGTGCTTGCTAGGCAGGCACCGGAACCACTGAACTAAATCTCTGGCCTGAAACTTGGGTTCTTTACCAGAACCCTCCTCATGAGCTCCGGCTGAGCCTCAGCTCCGTGGCACCCCCTCTCTTCGCAGCTACACTCTGCTTAGTTTATCAGTTTCTCATTCCACATTTGTCCTTAGAATATGACGAATGAGCCACACAGAAACTGCAAGCAGAAGACTTAGCTCCAAGTCCTGCAGTCCCCTTTCTTCTGGTCCTCGCTCTCCTCTCCTGTGGTTGCCCTGGGAGCCTGAACTACCATGTATCTGACTCCCAACCCAGTGACCTACCTTGCTTCAAGCTTTCCGCACGCTCACGCCCTGTCCACAACCATCGTGACCCACAACAATGAATGCAGGCTTAACTTTCATGCACTTTCCTTCACTTAAGAGAACTTTATGTATCCAGTCTTGGCTGCTGCCTTGATTTCCCTTTGAAGCTTGTAAACATCTGTTTTATAGTTATTCTTAGCAGGAGGGTTAGTCTGAGACTAGCTACTCCATCTTATGTGGGAGCAGGAGTGGTAATTACTTTTTAATAGGCTATAAGCAATACAAAGTTAGGAACTAATTGGACTCATTAAATTATTTGGTTAATTAGATTAATAACTACCTTGAATTTCCACAGTACAATTCTTCCAAGAATCTCAGAGCACTTTCATACATTAGCAAAAGACCATTACTAGTTTTCTCAGCTCCGATTTATAAATGTAAAATTGGTATAAAGAATAATTTAAATTTATAATAATAGGTACATCAGTGCCCAGAGAAATCAAGTAAAAACAGACACTAAACATGCTGATTGCCATAATCATGAGAGTGATTTGAAATCCCAGGAAATGGACTGCCCATTATAGCACCATGATTCACATTAAGCATAACCTCTAGTGCCCTAAAGGGATGTAGGAAGTATGAGGCCTATGCTAAGTACTGGTTTGAGTACTTCATCAAGCAGATTAAGGAGATTAGCATCAAGACCACTCAAAGTTTTTTAAAACATAATCATAATGAAATACTTTTTCTGTAAGACTTATAGGACAACAAATACTGTAGTTTAAGTCAGAGCCAGGTTTCTTGTATAAGTGAAATCATAACAGTATTACAAACCATATTCTGTTTATCCTTTTAGGCTTACTGTGGCTGAAGCCTTTGAAGTAATACTTCACTCTGAAGATTTTCCCATGCCTTCACTCCAGAACTGGCATTAAACCTGAATTTCTTATAAATCTCTAACAAATTCATTCCAGGGAGGCATAGTTAGCTTATTAAAAAAAATCTGAAGATTTTTTTAAATGAATAGGGAGAAAATTTACTAAATTAAGCAAGTAAGAGCCTATAGTCCTGAACTCTAAATCATAGCAAATAGTTACAAATGAAACACAGAGCACCCAACAGACACCCAATAAATATTTGATGATATTGATTTCTTGCATCCTACAATGAGTTTTTAGTGGAGCTTTGATAGTAATTGGGTACCTCATCTTAATACTTTGACACAAAGGAATTTGAAATAATCCATCATAGCATTTCTCTGAGATTCCAAATAACAAGCACCACAAACTGAGTAAGAACAGGTTGACCTCAAAAGATCCCTTACAGCCTTGTGACTCAAGAATTAATAATACACAGAGGCCAGCATTTTTATAGACAGTTTCTGTCCAGAATTGATAGTATCTCCCAGGCACTCATTGGGCTTCCTACTTTTTCTTGAAACACTGTGAAGAAATATGGTCGTGGTCATTTTACAAATTGGCAAGCAGACAGGAAACAAATAATTCAACAAAGATCACACAACATGCCCACCTAGCTAGAAAAAGTATCTGGGTATCTCCATTACCAATTCAATGAGTTATTGATTGGTATTGACTCTCTGCTCACTGTTACTGCTTGCAGTTTATTTCAGAGACCAAATCCTAACTACTAGACTCCTTCTAATATATTTTTATAATATAACCATACCATACTTATTTTATATAACTTAAGCACATCTAATATAATCCTTGTATTTCACAACTCAACTGTTGTAGTCCACTTAGGAATAAGTTGTGAACCAAAATAATGTAAGCGAGGAACAGAACAAGAACCAGAGGTTCATCTCATTCTTGCATTTACACATCCCCAAATAGTTGTCTCTTCCTGAATGTTTCTAGTTTATCATATGCACAGTGAATTCTAAACAGAGGACAGCTAGTAGGGCGTTTAGCACAACAGTAAAAGTAAACTAGACCCTGAAGGACACACTTCATGCAACTTTACAAATTCAAAGTTTTAGAAAGCATTTCAGCATCGTTTGAGTTTATCCAATGAATAATCAAATATTTGACATTTCTCCACTACTATATTTTAATTGCTCATGTTTCATAGTAAGAGAAGGTCCCTGGAAGACGTTGTAAGCCAATTCCTACTCTTCATCTGTGTCTAAATTCAGCTGTGCCTTTGCTTAACAGTATGCAACATGCTGAACTTTCTTCAAAACCTTGAAACCCTCTCCCCAGCCTCAGGGTAAAAGGGATATTGTGTTAGTAGCAACCAAACTGCCAGAAGGAGGAGCTCAAATGTTTCCCAATATCCAGTCAACACCTGGCACACATCTAGTGGCTGGAAGAGCTCGTGTGCCCACTGGAACAGATGCGGAAGATGGATAAGGTGAACACATGTCCCATATTGGAGTGGTGCTTGCTTTATTTTGGTTTGCTGGTGTGAGCAGACTGCCACCTCTTTATATTTCCACAGTCCTTTTCTACGTGAGCATTGGCAGAACACACGGCACCACCTGCCCCAAGAGAAGCCGGGAGTACAGCGAAGAGCGCGGTGGGGTCGGCTCCCGCAGGCAGTGCAAGACGGCCCGCAGAGCCTCTGGTCTCCGCCCTGGCGGCCTGCTGAGACTGGGACTTCTGGGTACCTCTGGCTCTCTTCCTGTTCAGCTTGCTCATTCTCTCCAAACAGGACTTTGTTGCAGATTGCACTGTTCACCTCCCTCTACTATTTCTCAGGTTGCATTCAGAATCAGAAAATCCAAGAAATAGATTCACAGATGTTCCCTTGTTTATTTGTTGACTCTGTGTAATTTGTTTGCCCTAATTTGTTTTTGTCTACCTTGGGACATCCCTTTTTAATTTCCCTTTCTCTGTTTACCCCTCTTTGTGGAGCAGCGGTCTGTTAAGCTGTGAGAGACACACGCCAAATTAAAAAAAAAGAAGAAGAAGAAGAAGAAAGAAAGAAACAACACTGCAGATTGTTTTAAGCACGGGCTGCCCCTTTGGGCCTGAAGGCCTTGCTTGAAGCCTGCACCTGCTCCTCCTCCTGAGACGTGGGCCTCCTGATCTTTATCCCCTGCCTTTAAGCTGCCTGATTCCTATTATCCAAAGTCAAACAGCGTTCTCTACATTCACGCCTCCAGCACTTGGCATGAAATTAATAAGCCTGGCTGATATATTTCCCTGGAAGCCTGCCACTCTTTAACAGTGGTGTTAGATTAAAAATTTTGGCATGGTTAATGAACAGGGAAAAGCTGAAGCCAAAAGTTTGAAGCAGCAATGCAAAGACTTGGGGGTTATGAAAAGAATACCAACTTTCCTCATATTTTCTGAATGCCATCCTAATTACAGGGTTAGATAACAAACACAACTAGACAGTCAGCGCTAGAAGAAAGGGTATGTTCTCAGGATCTACTTGTGTTTAGATTTTTATCATCTGTCTCTTCAATCACACAGCCTTCTGTTAGACTGGGTTATCTAAAATTGTAATAATAGCTATTTATGTTCTGACAGGGCTTCCCTCCTCCCAGGTCACTATTTTTCTCATTAAAGGAGCACTATGAAAAAGCCAAAAACTGATCTTCCTGAAGTGAAAGTCAACCCAATGAGAGATGATCCTGAGCTTATTAAAGACCATTGTCTCAGTGTTAAGGATTACAAACCCGATGTTTAAGTCTATAGCCAGAGTCTCTGAATAATAAAAGCACAGCCTCGACCACCCACTCCACGCACCAGAGAAATGAATCTTACCTCAATTGACCCTGTGCTGCAAGCCCCTTTCAAACAGCACCAAGCTACGGAAAATTAAAACTCACCCAGAACATGCAAAGTCCAGTGGGTTCTCACGAGCTATGTGTACTGGATGAGGGCGCCACGGAAGGTGTGACGAAGAAGTTAGAAAAAGTTTAATTTCCCCTTACATGGTCATCTCAGTGTTCTGTTCTCAGTACTTGTCTCTACTTCCGAGGTACAGACACCACACAACCAGATGCCTGGGAACATGTAAGAACCAGGATGTGGTGAGAGCTAAGAGAGGAAAGAGGAAAAGGAAAGATAGCAGAAGGACAAGTATGCCATACTATCTTGTTCTTCCCCTTGAAAAATTACCAAGATATACAGTGACCAACAGGTGCCAGCCACCTCTCTCCGAGGGCTCTGGGCTGTGAGTCACAAGGCCCAGCAAAGGTGGGCTTAAAGGACCTGTACACTCACCCAACTCTGGTCCAATTAGTCAACAAACTGAGAAACAAACACTCAGCTGATCAAACCTAAGACTTATCTTCACGTTCACCAAAGTATCAAACAAAATCAACTCAACCTACTTATGATCCATGGATAATATAAATCCAAAAGACCTGCTATCTTTAGTTTTTGCTTTCATTTCCCTAATAACTGGAATAGGCATAAGATAAAATACTGTGTTAAAAGGATCACTCAAGCCAGGCGTGGTGGCTCACGCCTGTCATCCCAGCCCTCGGGAGGCAGACAGGAGGATTGCTGAGTTCTAGGCTTGCCTGGGCTACATAGTGAGCTCAGGGCCAGCCTGAACTACAAAGCGAGACCCTGTCTCAAAAAAAAAAAAAAAGATCACTCAAAAACTTATTTGCAACTGAAAAACAATTACTTAGTGTAGATGCAGGGGAATCACGTCACCTCCACATGTAGCAGTTAATGTGACAGCCATTCTAGGACAGATAACCCATCTAGTCGATGGCTTGGAGAACAAGCCCAAGTTGTACATATCCTTTCCTGGGTTGAAAACAGAAAGTATGACTCTCTTCTCTTAGTTTATTGGGAGGCAAAATGTGTTTAAAGCAGAGGAGAGTTTCATCAGGAGAGAAGACACTGACTCTCAGTAGAGTCAAATCAATTTCACAGCGACCCATTACAATAGGCATCTAGTGTATTCATAATTGCAGGATACTTCAAAGCTTTTTCTCAATATAAAGAAAGCATAGACATCAAAGCTCCCAGACCACACATAATGCACTTGAAAGTTGCCCCAACATGTTCCCTGCCGGCAAGACAAATTAGTTAAATATATTTGTGAGTATCAACTGAATGTCAACTTTGTCCCTTTTAATGCCTCTTAAATCAGGTCGAGTGAGTCTGTTTTGGAAACAGAAGTAGAATGACTCATAGATACCTCCTTGACTCATGACTCAAGCTTAGCTAACAAAGCAACTCAATTCTGAGCACTCTGGACTTGCCCTATGGTCCACATCCTCAGGACATTATTACTCTTTGACCATTTACATTCATAATCCTCCTCTTTTGTTCAATGTCCTGCTATTGTACATTTGCGTCATTTTCATGTCACCTGGAAAAAATAACCTCTTTTTAAAAATCATTTAGCTCTTCTGTTGCTAAGAGTAAATGCTGGTTTGCTCCTATGGCTGCAGTGAAAATTTTTTTCTTTCAAATCAAGCTTGCTTTGAACACTAAATTCATTTCAAAAAAGGGTGGACTTTTGTAATAGATGATCTGTCTCATTTTTTTTAAATTTATTCCAGTGTCCCAAAGTATATATTTTATCTTTTATCCACAGTCTTCCAGGAATACTGCTGGAGGAACAAGTATTGGATGTCAAAGGCTGGCTTTATATCTCCTCAAGCAAGACTGTCTCTTTCCTTTCAAAATGAGTCCAGCCAGAATGCATCCAGCTCTAGTCTTTTCCCAAGATTTCCATGTCCTAAACTACCTCAAAAACCTCCACTGGCTCCCGCCTACTGTCCCACCACTGCAGCATAATTTCTGAAGTTCCTTTAACACTCCTTATCAAAACCAAATGCTTGCCCACCACTGAATGGGCCCACTTACATGTTCTTCTGCCACCCAGTACTTCATGCTCATGCAACTCACCACCATAGAAATTGTAAAATTATTTCCATAAAGTTTATCAACAGTATATTCCTGAGCCTCGCTCATGGCTTAGCACACGGGTTCCCACCCTACAGTTACCAAAGAAAATAATGCAATGCATGGACCAGTGTCTTTCTTGTCTCTGTACATTGCTCATCGACCTTGTTTTGACCACGATTACAAGTTCTATCTGTATACACTTTATTTTCCTTTAAACACAGCTTATATCCAAATATCTCCAAAAATACTCTGATGATATCTCCCACCTCCCTTGGACATTTATTCAGCATCTATGCCCCTCCAAGGCACTGCTCTTTGCCTCCCACTGTTTCCTGCTAACAGCTTTCTTGGGAAACTTACTACAACCTCTCTTAAAGCAGTCATCATATTTCATCCCTCTCAGCTGCTTTACAGAGAGTAAGCACACTCAGGGCAGATCTCAAGTCCTCCTTCAACCATCTGACAGGAAGTTGGAGAGATGAGTTAGGGAGACGCACTCTCATGTCACTGCATGCAGCAAAAGGCTTAAATTAGGCTGGATACAGGCAAGTAATCGCAGCACTGAGGAGTCTGAGGCAGGAAGATCTCAAGTTCAAAGGCTCCCTATGCTACATAGCAAGTTCAAGTCTGTCTGGACTACATAATGACACCTCATCTCAAAAGAAAAGTCTTAAATGAATATGCACTGGGTGAATAAGTGAAAGGACAGTTTTTAATGATCATGTCAATATTATGAAAACAAAAGCTTTTTTCATGATTTTCCACTTTCTGAATAGCACAAACATTCTAAAGCAACGGTCTAGGATGAGCAAAAACACAAGGAGGAATTAAGTACATAGTAGATCTTAATGATTTAAAGGGGAATAGGGTTAAAAAAAAAATGTC
>PVIC010000263.1:0-139167 GCA_004025085.1 Thryonomys swinderianus
AACTCAGGAGGTAGGCGCCAGAACCACTGAGCTAAATATCCAGCCCATTCTTTTTTTTTCCTTTCTCTTTCAGGGATCTGTAGACATTTTTCATGTATCTTTAAATACATTAATAAAGGCTGAAAAATCGTCTTGTCTCTCACTTGACCTAGTTTTGTTTCTGTCATCCATGTCATATGGGAAAACTTCCTTTTTTTGGTGGTACCAGGGATCGAACTCTGGCCCTATGTGCTTCCAAAGTAGGTGCCGTACCACTTGAACTAAATCCCCAACCATTTTTTTTGAGACAGGGTCTCACTTTGTAGTTCAGGCTGGCTTTGAGCTCACTGTGTAGTCCAGGTAAAACTCGAACTCAACTATTCTCCACCTCTTGCCTCCCAGTGCTGGGATTACAGGCGTGAGCCGCCACCACGCTCAGCCTTGTGGCATGTGGTACTGATTGCTGGTGGGCATGAGTCACCACACCTGGTATTGTGTGTGGTTACCAGGACTGAACCAGGGAACCAGGGACCTTGTACTTGCTAGGCAGGCACTGGAACCACTGAGTTAAATCTCTGGCCCCTTCTTTCCTTCCTCCCTCCCTCCCTCCCTCTTTCTCCCTTTCTCTCTCTCTCTTTCTCTCTCTCTCTTTGCAGCACTGGGGATAGAACTTGGGCCCTTTCCTTTTTTCTTTTAAGTGAATTTCTTTCTATGTAGTCCAGGCTGGCCTAGAACTCACACCAATCCTCCTGCCTCACCTCCCAAGTGCTAGAATTACAGGCATGTGCTATCATGCCTGGCTTTATTTGAAAATCTTGTCTTCATGGTTTGACTTAGCCTAAGAAAAATTTTCCTAATCCCATGGTCATCTCCAAGACACTCCTTTCTATTTAGTACTATTTCACCTCATTCTGTTACAGAGCAGCAGGGCCAGAAATTCACTGGTACAATCCACACATGGTGGATTCACAGATTGATTCAGAGCTTCTTGGCACCTGAGGCATGTGCACATGCATGTATATGTACTTTTGTACTTGCTTGCCTTCTCTTTCTCTCTCATATGATTTTTTTTGAGACAGGGTCTTACTATATAACCCAGGCTGGCCTCAAGCTCACTTTGCAGCCCAGGCTTGGATCAAACTCAAGGTGATCACCCTGACATAGGGCACTAGGGAGTGGCAAAACTAGTTGAGGAGGTAGGCATGATCTGTTAATTCCAAAAATCCCAAATTTGGTTCACACTCGTAATCCCAGTGCTCAGGAGGTTGAGCCAGGATTGCCAGGAGTTCGAGGCCAGCCTGAGCTACACAGTAAGACCCTATCTCAAAAGACCTTAAAAAAAAAAATCCCAGAACACATGCTCAGAATGGTTTCCAAATCCCTGCATGTGGACTTCCTGAGAGAAGGCTCAGGATCTGAAGTGAGCCTGAGGTGTGGGATCCCATATGAAGAAGTTCTCACAGGTTTCCTCAAGTTTTGGTTCCCTGTCCTTCTCCCCCAGCCCCAACCCGATCGAACTCTGCTGAGTAAAAGACCAAAATAGTGTCTGCCCTTGCTAAAACGTTTTTGGAAATCAGTCCTCTGAAGACTAACAAGTTAATTCCAACATCTGTGTCCTCTTTGTTTTGGCATCCAATTATCTTATGCCATATGAGGTTCCTTGTATGGTGACTCATTTTGATTGCCTTGGGTTTTTGGGGGTTTTTTTTGGGCAGAACTGGGGATTGAACTCAGGACCTTGTAATTGCCAGCCAGAAGGTGGCACCATTGAGCTACATCCTTGGCTCTTGCTTTAGTTTGATTAGAATATAATAATACTCTGAATCTTGTTTCAGTGATAGAAAATGTAGGGTTTTAAGACAGGGTCTTAGCTTTGTAGTTCAGGCTGGCTCTGAGCTCCGTCTTAGCCCAGGCAAGCCTTGAATTTAGCAATTCTCCTGCCTCTGCCTTCCGAGTGCTGGGATTACAGGCATGAGCCACAATACCCGGTACTATTGTATGTGGTTGCTGGAGATCGAATCAGGGACCTTGCACTTCCTAGGCAGGCGTTGGAACCACTGAGCTAAATCTCTGGCCCAAGAATGTAGATTTTTGTGCATTTTTTTGTACTGGTGATTGTATTCAGGTTCTTCTGTTTGTTTGCAAGATAGGCATGGTACTACTTGAGCTAAATGCCAGGCCAGGTTTTTGTGTTGTTACTGTTTTGTTTTGAGACAGGGTCTCACTTTGTAGTTCAGGATGGCCCTGAGCTCACAATGTAGCCCAGGCAAGCCTGGAACTCAGCAATCCTCCTGCCTTTGCCTCTCGAGGCTGAGATTACAGGGATGAGCCACCAAGGCCAGCATTTGTAGTATGGTACTGATTGCCGGTGGGCATGAGCCACCACACCCAGTATTGTTGTATGTGGTTACTGGGGATTGAACCAGGGACTTTGCGCTTGCTATGCAGGCGCTGGAACCTTTGAGCTAAATCTCCAGACCTGTTTTTTTTTTTTTTTTTTGAGAGTCTTGCTTTGTAATTCAGGCTGGCCCTGAGCTCACTATGTAGCTCAGGCAAGTCTCAAACCCAGCAATCCTTCTGCTTCTGCCTCTCGAGTGCTGGGATTACAGGCATGAGCCACCAAGTCCGGCATTTGTGGTATGTGGTACTGATTGCTGGTGGGCAAAAGCGACCATGCCCAGTACTGTATGTGGTTACCGGGGATTGAACCAGGGAACTTGTGCTTGCTAGGCAGCTGCTAGAACCACTGAGCTACATCTCTGGCCCTGTTTTTTGATTTTTTGAGACGGGGTCTCCCTGTGTAGTTCAGGCTGGCCTTGAATTCACTGGGATCCTCTTGTTTTTGGCTCCTGAATGCTGTAATTACAAGTATATACCACCATGCCTGGTTGATTTTTGTTTTAGCAGGTAGCTGACCTGGTTAGTTTTGGATCAGGTTCTGCTAGCCTTCTACTGGGTGACTATGGTAGTTGTCAGGGTTATGGTGGCACTCAGATCTGCCCTGTGAGCCCCCAGTGGCAGGCTGAGACAGGATGATGGTGAAATTTGTGATGTGCTGATCTGAGCATGTGCAACAGCAGGAAACCTGGGAGTTCCTAAGTTTTGGTGGTTTTTGTTTTGTTTTGTTTTTTAAGTTTTCTGAGACAGGGTCTCACTACTAGTTCAGGATGGCCCTGAGCTCACTGTGTAACCCAGACTAGCCTTGAGCTTGAGACACTACTCTTCCCTCAGCCTCCTGAATGAGAAGCATGAATGAGCTCGAATGAGCTCGAATGAGAAGCATGTGCCACTGTGTCCAGACTTTTTTTTTTTGAGACAGGGTCTCGCTTTGTAGTTTAGGCTGGCCCTGAGCTCACTATGTAGCCCAGGTAAGCCTCGAACTCAGCAATCCTCCTGTCTCTGCCTCCAGAGTGCTGGGATTGCAGGTGTGAGCCACCACGCCCGGCGTCCAGATTCTTTTTTAAAGATGCGGTTTCCATATGTAGTTCAGGCTACTCTTGAACCACTTTGTAGCCCAGGCAGTTTTAAACTTGTGGCAATCCTCCCACCTCAGCCTCCTAAGTGCTGGGATTATAGGAATGTACCACTATGCCTGGCATATTGAGATTTTTTTCCCCAATACTGAGATCAAACTCAGGACCTTACCACTTGCCAGGTAGGCACAATGCCATTGAGCTACATCTCCAGCCCTAATATTGAGATTTTTACATTACATTCCTACAATTACTAACTGGTTCTCTCTCATAATCCCTTGATTAAGTGAAGCACAGTTAAGACCTTTCCTTGGGGCTAGGGATTTAGTTCAGTGGTTCTCATGTCTGCCTCCAAAGCCCAAGGTCCCGGGTTCATTCCCCAGCATCACATATCAAGCTGGGTGTGGTAGCTCAGTACCACACACCACAATGCCAGGCGTGGTGGATCATGCTTATAATCCCAGCACTCGGGAGGCAGAGGCAGGAGGATTGCTGAGTTTGAGGATTGCCTGGGCTACTTAGTGAGCTCAGGGCCAGCCTGAACTACAAAGTGAGACCCTGTCTAAAAAAAGAGAAAAAAGTGAGCTTGTCAGGCAGATAACTGGTACTCCATCTTGCTGTCGTTATATATCTTGCTCTTCCTTAATACATCACCCCAGTTTCCTTAATGAAACTTGTCCTGCCTGCTGTACTCCTGCCCCAAGACCTTAGGATCCTGATCCTCTCCAGGGTATCAGCTGGGAGAGGCCGTGCATGTGTAGTAAGGAGCACTCATGACTTCTACCCAGCCCCAGCACAGCCACCCAGGGAACATGAGTGCCATTATCTAAGTCCTCAGCTTCAGGTGGGGTCTGCCAGTGCAACCATGCAGCTATGGCCTGTTACCACTATGGTGGCCTTTTCTGATTATTTCAGAAACTCAGCTGATTCTTCTAAGGACCTTTACTTTGTCTACTTTGAATGTGGTTAAGTAGACTTTTCACCTACAGTTTACCTGTGTTTGGGACAGGATGAGTAGGCTTCAATGTTGGCTGCCTCTCTAAAATTCTAGACCCTAATGGGCACAAATTAGTTCAGCTATGTCTCCACTGCTTCTGGATGTGTTTTGACTTTGGAGATTGTCCTTAAGTTCTTTCACTGGCCCGTGGCTTTAAACTTCAAGTCTTTGTTTTATGGCCATGTTACTGGAGACCAGTTTCCCTAGGTCAGGGATGGCACACCTTTTAGAGCATTCAATGCTTATCAACAGCCTGCTGTAGTACACAGGCAGTAAGTCTGCTACTGCTGCCCTAGGTATTTATCTGTTCTGCCAAACATAAAAGGATCTGCTCCTGGGAGGCATGCGTAGTGCCACAACTGCCACACCAGGCTAGAGTGGAGAGCTCTTCTCTGACCAAACCCCAGCCGCCCAGTTCTCCCAGAAGGCCTCCTTCACACTGGTGCTCGTAAACTGACCCTGAGCTGCTGATCTGCCAAGTGTGATCCGGGAGCCCCAGATTCGGGTTATACTGGGAAGTACAGAAGCTCAGGACACCAGCTAGGTGCAGTGCTGCAAAATAAATTTATTTGAAGATAAACTATCTTATAAAAGGTCAGAGACAATTTAAGATCCCAGATTTAACTTGTCTTTAAAAAGATTCAACTTCAAGTAGCACAATTTTGTGTCTGCTTTTAATCTCCAACATTCTTGAGTTATGAAAGAGCCAACTCCTTATACGACACACTCAGCATCTGACCCAGCACCAGTGGACTCACAGCTTTCGGCTCTGGGGCCTGCAGGCCTCAGACTTAGGAGACCCAGTCCAGGCCACTGTGGCCTCTGGCTGTGACTACAGGCACAGTTCCCAGCATCCCAGCCCTTCCCTCCCTTGGCACCTTCAAAAAGCATAAGACACAAACCAAGTCTGGCCCACTAGTGAGCAGGGGATGAGACACCCACAACAGTGTGCTGTCGGTCCACAGTGGCCCACTGCTGGTGATCCCCAGTGGGCTTAGCCAACACCATCAGCTCTAAGCAGCCCCGGGCCCTTACCTGGCTGCCTGGCAGCCGAGAGGAGGAAGGAGAAAGGAGCTGCACAGGTGTGACAGCTCCTGCCCACTCTGGCACGAGCTACGTGATGATCCTGGCAATGGCCTGCAGGGAGGGGAAGTCATCGTCCCGGGCAGCATGTAACGCCTGGTGGCTGCTGACATCACCATGTGCAAGGACCTGCTGACAGGTAGGGCACACACAACAGTCCAGGGCCACCTGCTGGGTGCTGGCCTGCCATGCGTTCTTCTTGTTCTTCTTGGATCTGGCAACAGGAGGCTTTTCACGGCTGCAGAAGTCCGTGTGTGCAGACAGTAGCTCCTGCTGCTTGGCAGTGTCCGGCAGCAGCACCAGCAACTCACTGAAGATCCTCTGGAAATTCTCCCCAAGCAGGTCCCGGCAGCTCCTGTAATACTGGGCTGCAGAGATCATTCCCTGCCGCCCAGAGAACAGCCAGTCATACTGGCCCCAGGCCAGGGCCTGATAAACACAGGCCAGCCTCCCTCCACCCCTTCCCCACTACCTGTCTGAATTCCCCTGACTGGCTCTTGAACTTGCTGAAGCGAGCCCCATCGCTCTGCAGGAAGTCCTTGATGGATTGGATGAGCTGGAGGTTCCTCTCCCGGAAGTTCTCAGGGACCAAGTAGGACCGTGGTGTGGGCATCAGCCTGGGTCTAGGGGCAGGACAAAGGAGGGAGCTTCAGCTTTGGGGTGCCACTAGGGAGTATCCTGCTGGTCCCCAGTGGCAGGCCAGTCAGTCTAGCCTACTTACGCTTTCATGGTAGTGGTGGGAGGACTAGGGATGCAGGCTGGGTGGGGCCCAGGCAGGAGGCTGGAGAAGCCAGGGGGTGGCTTGCTGACTGGAGGCATCAGGCCTGGTGGGGGTGGGGGCGGGGTGCCCTTGAGAAGTACCACAGTGTTGAAGCCTGCAGGGCAGCACAAGACCCAAAGATGGCCCTTCTGGGTAACTTCTTTCTGGGCATCCAGCCCACTGGGTGAGGCTTCTGTGTGCAGACAATCCCCCAACACAGCAAGCCCAGAGCTAGCCTCCACCATACAGTAACGCTGACCTACGTGAGCTCATGCACCCTCAGCCTTAGGACTGTTCTGGGATCCGTCAGGGAAGAAAGGAACACAGGTCAAGTGGTAGCACTAGGTCACAGGGCTCAGGGATGATGGTGCCTCTATCAAGTATGTGCCCAGGCTGCTAAGGCAGCTGGGGAGCAGTGCACTGGCAGCTGGGACCTAGATCTGAACCTCTCAATTCTGACTATGAGCCTGTCTCTATTTCTGGGCCCCAGCCTGACACTAACACCTGGGCCCATTCCCAGATATCTGGACTAGGTGGAGCCGGCCACTCGTACCTGGTGGAGGAGGCATCCTGGGCGGGCAGGGGCCCCCCAATGCTGGGAAGTCTTCCTGGGGTACAGGGCAGGGTAGGGGCCCCAGGGGCCTCGGGAGCCCAGGGGGTTCCTTGGGGGCACTCCGTGCCAGGGCTGGCCCCTCCATGTGTCCATTGATGACAGGTACTAGCCCTTCGGCTTGGCTCACAGAGATGTCGAGGGCCTGCTCAGCCCCATGGGGGTTTGGCGTATGTTCAGAGGGCACTGGAGGGGATGGCACGGCACCAGGCTTCTCAGAGCCCACCTTCTTCTTCTTGCTGACCTTCGTGGAGGTATGGGTAGAGGTCGACCCCAGCAAGGCAGAGACAGCTACCGTGGTGGGTGTGGTCCGCAGTTCCTGCACAGTGAGGCCACCTCCCTCTTCTTCTTCCATGGGAGCTGATCCACCCTTCCGACAGCCCTTGATCCCCTTCCCTGGCTTCCTTGGAGGCTGGCTACTCCCACTGGCAGCCTGAGCCCCAGGGTTGGGGATGCCCCCCTTTTTGCCACAGCTGCTGTTCCAGGCAGAAATGAGGCTAGGGGTGGTAGTGCTGGGCTTGGATGCTGAAGACACCAAGGCAGGGAAATCCTCCTCCTGGAAGGTGTTCCTGCCTCTGGTGGGACCAGGGTATACCAGCGCCAACCCTACAGGGCCTGGGGCTGACGCTAGGCAACAGGAAGAACCAGAGGCATGGAGGCTGGGGAAGTCTTCATCCTTAAGCTTTGGGGTGGATGGCAGGAGAGTTCTGGGTCCAGGGAGAGGAGAGCTGGTCAGCAGCTCACCAGTCTCTGGCTCGTCCCTCACCTACCCACAATAGGCACTTTCCCCTCATGCTATTCCTCACACACACCTTGGAGGGACAGCTGCTGTGCCTAGGCCAGGGGCTGGGAGGGCTTCTTGGCTTACTGGACCATTTCCTGAGGCTTCTTTGGGGCCTATGAAACAGGAGAAGACCCCGAGTAAGAGTGTGGGGGAGGCCTTAGTGGAATCATTAAAAGGATAGGTCTGTTTCCCAGAGAAGGTACTGGTCACACCTTGCCTGGGCCTGGGCAAGTTGCCAGCAGGCAGGCCCATCTCACCTGGGCCTTCCCCCTGAGTACGGGGCAGGCGCCGGGGACCACGGGGCTCCTCAGGCCCCCTGGCAGCTGTTTCCTCTTTCTTGGGCCTGCTGTTTTCTTCATGGTCCTCGCTCTTACGAGTCTCATCCTGCTGCTGGGCAGCCACTGAGGCCCGAATGGCGGTTGCTATTTCTCGGTCTTCTTCTTCCCTGGGATTGGAAGAATGGCCTCAGGCTAAGCAAGGCCCAAATACACAGCCTTGGCACATGCCTGCTGTGCCAGCCCATTCTGGCACAACTGTACTGACCTCCTGAGTAATAAGAGCCCTTCCACCCACCCCCATCCCATCCCCAGTCCAGCTGTTTCTGGTTAACACCAGAGGGAAGGAGGATAAACCTGGTCAGAGGACACTGAGTGGATCTTGTTGCCACACTCAGGACCCCAGGAGCCAGGCTGAGGTCCCTTGACTTGTGTCTATTCTTAGTTCAGTTGTTAGCCACTGGCACCACCTGAGTAGTGTCAGGAGAATGTCAGTAGCACGCAAATCCTCCCACCTCTTGTACCTCCAGCTTCCTCGGCGGCTCTGCTGGGCTCCACGCCCGCTGGCCCGGCCCGCTCGGCCCTGGCGGTTGTACCTGTCCACCTCCTCATAGTCCTCACCGCTGATGACCCCTGTGGTCAGCACACAGCCTGTCACTGTTCTGGGCCCAAGCAGGGCAAGACTGATGGGCCTGCCCTCTACGTCATACTGAGGGAGAGGCTCCCCTGCCCCAGCCACAAGCCTGGAGACAAACCCAGACACCTTGCAGAGTCCATATGAGTCAAGTCACAGCAAGCACTGCCCTGGGCAGGGTCTACAGAAAGCTATACTCAGTAATAGCCTCCTGAAGCAGGAAGAACCCCAGGGACCCAAGAACAGCAGATGCGGGACACTGCAGAAGACAGGATGTGAAGAGCTCCTGGGGACTGCCACCGTGTTTGAGCGCTCAGAGCATAGCCCCATGGGTGAGGACAGAGAAGCTTAGCAGCTACTGCCTTCATCCCCAGCTTAGCTGTAGGTAGGTGGATCCCAACCCACAGCTGAGGCCTCAGGAGCAGGCACAGGCCTCGTGGACCCTGTGGCCTACCCTGGGACACCCAGGCCAGGCCACAGCCCTCAGGTGCCTGGCTCACCCTCACTCCGGCGTGAGTGCCGCGGTGTGAAGCTAAACTGCAGGTCAATCTGGCGGTTCTGACGTGCCTCTGCACGGCTGCGGCTATGACAGGCTGTCCTGTGTGCCTTGAGATCGATCTCAGTGCGGAAGGCATGGGTGAACTGCTCTGTGCTGCAGCGGCCCTCCTCACACAGGAAGTGCTTCTCGCGGAAGTGCTCACGCAAATATGCGTAGTCACTGGTAGGATGAGACATCAGGGTTTAGCAGGAGCTTCACTGGCCACCAAATTGCCAGTGAGGCCACCTCCTTCCTCTTTTTCTGGTGGCCTTAGGGGAGGGTCACCTTTTGTGTCCTGGGCAGCAGCCCCAACCCACCCACCTGTAGTAGTCCTGGGCCCCATCTGAGTCACAGAAGTGGCAGAAGTAGTGGTCACGGCGCAGATGCTTGAGCAGTTCATCATTGTCCAGGTAGCGCTCATCACAGAACTTGCAAAGTGGATGTCCCCGGTGTGATGTGTCATCAGGGTCTCCCTGCATGCGGTGCCGAGCCAGGTCCTTTCGTGAGTACCACTTGCGTTCATACGTGAAGATCTGCAGAGAATGGGAGGCTGGGCACAGGGTTGGGGCTACCAGGCTACCCACCAGCTGGCAGTGGAATGGCAAGAACAACAGGGCCCTGGGGTTGGCATCAGCTCTGGCCCTCAATGCTAAGTCTGGCAGAACTAAGCAGCTATCAGGACCCCTCCCTACCTCAGCTGCCTCTAGTCTCATGCTCTCTGGGGCCCAAGACATGCAGACATGAGGTCAGAAACGAATGGCTGAACTCAAGTAGCTGCCAGGCTCCTGTCCTGCCTCCCCAGGAATAGATTCCTCCCACCCAACCCCATTCCATTCTCAGGGTAGACGAACCTTGAGGTGCTTTAAGCACAACTTGCAGCAGAAGAGCTCATGCTGCTTCCTCATGTGCTGCTCCAGGTCCCCGAAGAGGCCGAAGGGTGGCAGTTGGGGGCACTGTGGGCACTTATGCTGCAGCAGCTGCCTGGGGAAACATTAGAGCTTGCTCACCAGTCTCATCCAGGAGTCTGACCTCAAGTCAGGAAGATAATGACTATTTGTGCATGTATGGTACTGGGAATTGTACCCAGGGCCTTCATATTGAGCTACATCCCCAATTCTTTTTTTTTTTCTCCCAACTCTTTTTAAAAAAATTTGAAATAGGGTGTCACTGTGTTGCCTGACCCACATTTGAGATTCTCTTGCCTTAGTCTCCCAGAGTGCTTGGGTTATAGACAAGTGTCATAATCCATTGGGAGAAAACTGCTCAGGGCCTAAGGTCCAAGGCCATGGTTCCAAGGCTGGGAACCACCCATAACAGCTGTACCTTTCACTAGGTTTTAGAGTCACAAATAATAGTCTGCCTGCACATGCTCTCATGCCCCTCAAAGGACCCACCTACTTCTGCCATCTCTACTGCCACCCTACACAGGGGAACTGAAGTTCCCCATCATAGGAAAGGAACCAACGTCCAAGAAGGGAGGCAACTGGCCTAACATCAGACAGCCAACTCTCAGGGGTATGGGCTCTGACATCAGCCCACATGGGAGGTTTTCCTGCCCCCTCAGGGCTGTGAAGGTCATAGGAGGTAAGGGGGGGGGTACACCACCTCCTCTACAAAGGACCCCACAGCCACAGAGCAGCTGCAGATCCTCCCGACTAAGGCTCCCTCACCTGTACAATGCAAACACCTTCCCATCTGCAAAGTAGATGTCATATTTCTTCTCATGCTGCAGCTGATGGATGGGTATAGTGGCAAAGGCAGGAAGCTTTTTCCCGAAGACCACCTGGATCCAAAAGCAAGACTCAGTGGTGAACAGGGCCTGCATGGCCATCCAAGGGTGCAGCAGAGACAAAGAAGAAGGGGGCCTCAAGGCCCCAAGTGGATAATAGCCACAGTTTCTGGGCTGGCCTAGGTCTTCTCTTCTCATCCCAAGCCACCCACTGGCGCTGCAGGGACAGACACGATACCCAGATTCTCCACTAGAAAGAAGCCATGCATACCACCAGAGGCTCTTACCAATGCCACCCTAGAAGGACAGGAACCAAATGGAAGTGGGAGCGCTGGATATCCACAGAAGAGCTTTCATAGGAAGCAGGGAAAACATTATACAGCTAAGGAAATAAATCCTGCCAGCCTAGGATACAGCAGGTAACCTATTATCAACACACCTAACCATCTACCATCTAGTACTCTTCACCCTGTTTCCATGCCATGGAAGACAGGGGCTCCCACAGCTCAAGCACATAACTATGGGTTGTGTGGGACCCAGGAATGAACTGTGCAAGCCCAGCAGGCACTTCTGTGAAACCTATGCAGTAGGGCTATGTCTCAAGGGCCAAAGGAAACCTTTTTCTGTCACTTCCAGTAAGGGCTGGGGCACAAGTTTTAGCCTACTCTGTCCTTTCACAGAACCTGGGCAGCAGACTATAAGCAGATCGTATGACCCTTGTATCAGTACCTCACAATGGCCTGCACCCCTATAGGCCTCTTCTCCTGCATGTTCCCTTTTCTCTCCATGAATCCACTCCGGTAAAGATCTTCAGTATCCCACTCCCACAATGATCCTTGCTATCACACCCCTCCCCAAATCAAGCCTACTTCTGTCCCCTTCTGCCACTGCCCCTAGAGCCTGGATTGGTCATCCATGGAGGGCCAGCCATGAAAGCAGCTCTCCAGTCTTCCCAGCACATATAAAAACTCATCTCTGGGCCAAGGATTTAGCTCAGTGGTTCCAGTGCCTGCCTAGAAAGCACAAGGTTCTGAGTTCAATCCCCCATAACCACATACATCAATACCAGGCATGGTGACTTACACCTACCAGCAATCAGTACCACACACAACGCCAGGCATGGTGGCTCATGCCTGTGATCCCAGCACTAAGAAGGCAGAAGCAGGAGGATTGCTGAGTTTGAGGCTTGCCTGGGCTCCATAGTGAGCTCAGGGCCAGCCTGAACTACAAAGCGAGACCCTGTCTCAAAAAACAAAACAAAAAAAAGAAAAAAGAAAAGCATCTCTGCCTTGGGAGAGGTCAAATGAAGGCTACCTCTGTTATGTTTAGGCTTTGCTAAGGATTTATGGGACCATCATGAAAATGAAACTTGGACAACTTCAGGACTGGCCAAGGAGAGTGAGTCCCCAGCATGCTCATGGCCACTTATGCCCCCAGCAGCTGTGTCTAAGCTGGTTCCCTAGGAAGGTATGGGGAGAGCCAGGAGAAATGATGTCTACTGTGGCAAGACACACTTGGAAGAGAGGACATCAAGACTGTCTGCCCCACCCACATCAGGAACCCAAGGAGCTGCTGTGATCCAGCTACACTCATGGGATGGTGGCAGATGAGCAGCGGCCCAATAATCCTTTCTCCCCCTTGCCATGTCTGGAAAGGATGCGCAGTATAACTTCAGAACCTGACTTGGTCCTCTGCTGCAGGCTGAATGCCAAACTCAAGCAGGCACCTCATTTGCAGTGCTTCCCTGACAACATCTTTAAGTGAGAGGTGCAGGTGTATCCCAGAGATCCAAATCACAAAAGCTGTAGGCCACAGCAGGTCTCTTTGTGTGGGCCCTTGGATTTGTCCATCCCTGACGGCCCCTCAAGCCCTGCACATGGGCAGAGCCCTTGTGCTGGCCAAAATCTGCCTTTCTATGGCTCATGCCCAGCTCTGTCTTGCCCAGACATAGGGCAGGTACATGAGACCAAAATCCCTCTGGATGCTGTTAGAACACAGAGCGCACAATCCCTTGTGAAAAGCCAGCAGAGACTGGGAGCACTGAGCAGGACCACACCCTGTTTAGCTTCTCTGAGGCTACACAGGCAACAGATCAAGAAGCCCAGTGCTGCCTGCAAAGCAGCCAGATGAGCAACCCGAGGAAACTCCACAAGGCTGCCAAAAAAGCATCCAAGCCTAACAGACGCAGTGGAGGAACAACTTCCTTCCTCAGAGGAAACCCGCGCCAGGGACGCCCCCGTCACTGCCACAATTCAAGCACCTTCCTCAGCTGTGCACTCAGATCCACCCTGGGCAGCATCATGGGATGCCACAGAGGAGTCCCATCTGCTCCTGGGCTGTGGACATGCCTCCTGATAGCCAGGCTTTACTGCTGTCTCCCCAGGGTGCTACATCTATTTAGACAGATGCCATGCCATGCGGAAGGCCAGTCTGTTCTTGCCACTTTGGGCCCTGTGGCATCCATGCCCCGAGTATGACAGTACATTGCATCTCACAAGACATCTTTGTGCACAGCCTCTCTGAAGCCAGGAGCAGCTGTGGGAAGAGAAGCAGGGAGATGACATGGTAGCCTAGGGTGAGGTGGGATCAGGAGCCAATAGCATCCCACAGGAAAATACCTGGGGTAGGATTGGAAAAGAGGACTGAAAAGTACGAGCCTTGTACCACCAGGGCCTCAGCATCATGAAGCACAGGCAATGGGGCCAGGAGAAGGTATCAAGGAGCCACTGAGCCAAGCTTGGACAAAGGGCCTATCTGCACAGCAGATATGGACAGGCACCCCAAAAACATTCAACTCCTGAGCAGTCCCATGAGAATGGCTCAAACTGGGCACAACTAAGCCAGGATGAGAGATGGGGAAGAGGATACTAGATCACCTGTGAAGGGACCAGAACCATGGGAAAAGGCTTAGGAAAGGGGCTAGGGACAATGCAAGTCCAAAGGGAAAAGTGCTCTTCTAAGTGAGTCATGGAGGGAGCCAAGTCAGTTTATAAGGAGACTGAGAGGGAAAGAGAGGGGAGAGGCCTACTCAAGAAGAGGAGCCCCTCCAGATCCCTACAGAGGGGGATGTGGGTATATGGCTGGGGTCCTTACTGCTCTCTACTGGTAGCACATAATGAGCACTCAATAAAGAGTGAAGAGTAAGCAAAAATTTGGGTGGGGCAATAAGCACCAGTAAGAGGGAAACACTGAAGGTCAGGCCTAGGGAAGGGGAGGCCCCAGGTGTGAGGAAGCGCCATTGGGAATCACTCTCACCACACAGATGGGGGCAGCAAGAAAGATAACCTCACAGAGACTGAGGCAGGAAGCATGGTGACAGAGAAGGGTATTAACGACAAAGAAATGAAACCTGAGGCATCAGGTCCAGCTCACTGACCTGGCCTTCGGAGTAACCCTAGGTTAGCATACAGCATTTCTTTCCTATTTCCTCCTGCTCATGGGACAGGAGGGTGGCTACACCAGGTACGCTGAGGTCCCCTTGGAACTCCTGCAGTGAACCAAGGACATGTCAAGATTGAGAGCAAGACATGTAAAGCAAAAAATGGCCAGAGGAGGGGGGCGGGGATTTAGCTCAGTGCTTCCAGTTCAGTGGTTCCAGCATCTGCCTTCCAAGTGCAAAAGCCTAGTTTGATCCCGGTAATAATACACCACAATACTGGGCATTGTGACTCACCCCCACCAGCAATCAGTACCACATACTACAATGCCGGGTGTGGTGGTTCACACCTGTAATCCCAGCACTCGGGAGGCAGAGGCAGAAGGATTGCTGAGTTTGAGGCTACCATGGGCTACATAGTGAGCTCAAGGCCAGCCTGAACTACAAAGCAAAACCCTGTCTCAAAAAAAGAAAAAAAAGTTCAGGTTAGCTGGGGATTTAGCTCAGCGGCACTGCACCTGCCTCACAAGCTCAAGGTCCTGAGTTCAACACCTGGCACACACACACAAAATCCAGGTTCTTTGTCTTTCCAGCAGCAGCAGAACTGCACTGCATTCACTACCTGCCATTTCTAGCCCCAAACCTGGGTTGGTTGGTACAAGGAAGGTCAAGGTGTACAGAATTAATAGAAGATGAAGCCTGCCGATTTCACATCACATCTTGACACTCTTTTCTCTCAATTTTCACAGACTTAGTCCCATAAGGAGAGACAAAGCAGGAGCAGGGCTCAGCAGCTGAAGGTCTACGTGATTCCTGGGGGAGTATGGGACACCAGGCATATTCAGAGAATAACACAGGACTCAGCAAAGGAAAAGAGCTAAAGTGAAAAGAGTAGGCCAGGTTGCAGTGGTGCACACCTGTAATCCCACTACATGAGAGGCTGAGGCAAGAGGATTGCTTTAAGTTCCAGGCCAGCCTAGGCAACACAGTGAGTTCAAGGTCAGCTTGCACTACATAGCAAGGCCATGTCTCAAACAAAAACAAACAACAAAACAAAACTACAAACCTGATCTGGGCAGCATCATCTTAACCAGTAACAAATGTCCCAGGACATTCAGAGAACCTTAGGGTCCTCTCTGAGAACCCTGCACTACCACTGCCTCCTGCCTAGCAATGCACAGCAGGCCCAAGAGGCATCCAGTGCCAAACTACAAACCCAGCTAAGGCCTGTGAACAACTCATGTCAACAGTCCAGACACAAACCTTCCAGGGTGTAGGGGCCACAAGGAATGGGCAGATGCTGGCTATAGTAGGAATGTGTAAGTGGTCACTCATTTCCTGAGTGAGACTCAAAGCCAGGGCTAGGATTCATATTCAAAGACTTCCACAATCCCCTTCTGCTTGGAAGAAGGTACAAGTGTGCTGGGAAACCTGGCCATTACAGAATAACATCACTGTGTGTAAGCAAAGTAGGCTCGGGCGAGTCCTCTGAGTAAGCAGAGGGCGAAAGGCTTTCCCAACTGCTCCTACAGCCAGATCTCTCCTCGTGTGGGTCAGCCTCCTTCCACAATGCGGACTAACACAGTTTCCAAATGCTTTTCTCCAACAGGACACAAAGCGGGTATCCAGAGAATACTCGTATAATTTCAGCTTCTCTTTGGATCCTTTCATACATCTACTCAAAATTTTAAAAGACCCTATTTCTCAATTACTGTTTCTGCTTCACTTCTAGAGAGAGGAAATTCAGACTCCATGACAGATGCCACCAATAGAAACCTTCCATGATGGGGAAAAAAAAAAACAAAAACAAAAAATAAAATAAAATATTTAAAAATCGGGAATTTCACAATAAGAGGAACAAATAGATGTCTAAGAACAGCAAACCAAGGGAGGTCCAGCGGGAAGCTCCTGGCCAAGAGCTGGCATTGCTGGGAATGTGAAAGAAAGCTACACGTGCCCTCTGACCTCTCCAGCATTTCCACGTCTACAGACTCAGAAACGTGCCCTCTCAGCTCTGGAAGGCAGAAGCCCTAAAGCTGTAAACTGGAAAGAGGAGGAAAACTTCCTAATACTATTATCTCCACCAAGAAAGCATCGAAAGGAGTGAGGTTGTCACCTCCGCTCTACAAAAACGCTGGTTTGGGGAGTTTTCTTGACTCACCAGAGGGGCCCAGAAACCCAGCTGGACTGGACATACCCTGCTTAACCCTCTGCTTCCAGAGCAATCGGCCTCTGGAGGCTCTCCTACCTGTCTTCTTCATCCTATTAGGGGACCGAAGGAATGAGCTCCCATAGAGGGATGAGTCAGGGAGCCGCGGACTTGATTCTGTCCCCTTCTGCGGCCGGGCCGCTCGGTCCCCTCAGGTATCGCTCCTCCTCTGCCAGCCCGGCCGCCTCCGGCCTCCGTGACCCCACCCGAGCGGTTCCCGTCTTCTCGGCGCCCGACATTGGAAAGGCTAAGCCTTAGCACTCAGCGATCAGCGCTCCGATCCCCGCGCCCCGTGCCCCCGCGCCCCGAGCCCCGCAGCCGGCGCACCTGGCGCAAGTCCTCGCGGCACACGGCGCAGTATCGCTGTTCACACAGCACCCGCATCTTGGTGGAGCAGCGATAGCACACCGGGTGGTCGCAGCGGCCCAGAGCAGTGGTCTCCAGGTCTCCACAGCACAGCACGCAGCTCCCACTGCCCCGCTCCGGAGGCACCACGCCTGTCGTCTCCAGGACCGCGCGCCGCCCCTCCGCACCCACAGCCGCCGCCATGCCCGGGCTCCGGCCCCCCCACCCGGCCGGCGCGGCTCAGGGCGGCCTAACTCTCGAAGCGCCTGCCCCTTCCGGGTGACGCCATGGCCCCGCCCGGTATCCGCTCCACCCAGCGGAAGTACGTATGGTGACTTCCGCCCGACTAGGCGCTCTATCCGCCTCCGGGCGTTTGGCCGATTTCAGGTCCTCCCGAAAACCCGTTAACTGGGCGTCCAGCGGGCCGCGCTTTGCCTCCTTAGGTTCTTATGGCCAGATATGCCGGAGGAAGTATTGGGCGCCTAGTGTGTTTCCGATGGACTGTGAAAGTATCGCTTAAATACTACTAGCCCATGGGAGACGTGCGTGGTGGTACACACGCCTGGAATCCAAGCACGTTTGATGCGAGTTCGATGCTAGCCTCCATAGCGAGACCCTGTCTCAAAAAACTCGAAAAACCGAATAGGCCATACTTAGGCTAAAAGATTATTCTTACTTATCTGAAATCCAAATTTAACTGCATGTCGTATCTTTTTTTGCTTTTTGGAGACAGGGTCTCGCTTTGTAGTTCAGGCTGGCCCTGAGCTCACTATGGTGCCCAGGCAAGCTGCCGCGAACTCAGCAATCCTCCTGGCTCTGCCTCCCGAGTGCTGGGATTACAGGCGTGAGCCACCACGTCCGGCAGTGTGGTATGCGGTGTTGATTGTTGGTGGGCGTGTCTCCATGCCCAGCATTATATGTGGTTACCGGGGATCGAACTCAGGTCCTTGCGCTTGCAAGGCAGGTGCTGGAACCACTGAGCTAACCCTCCGGCCCTGGATGTCGTATCTTTGTATTTGTGTGCATGTATATCTGGTAGTGGAGACTGAATACAGTCTTACCACAGAGCTGCATACTCAAACCTTTTTAAATTTTGGAACAGGGTCTTGCTATGATACCAAATTGCCCAGGCTGGGCTCAAGTTTGGAGTCCTGTCAGCTTTTCAGAATGCAGGGATTACAGGCGTGCACCATCATGTCCAGCTGTCATCCCATCTGTTAAGTTTAGCAACAATGGCCAGAGGTGTGGTTCATTGGTAAAGCACTGCTTGTCTATTTATGCAAGGCCCTGAATTGGGTCCCCAGAACCACAAAATAGGTAAATAAAATCTAGCAGCCTTATCAGGAGCCCACCCAGTCCAGGCCCCTTTTGTATTTGGAAAATGCCCAAGTGTCTTGCCTGATACCCTTCACCCAGCTTTCTAACAAAGGCCAGGTCTCTTGGAAAAGACATGTGACAGTCTTTTTTATTTTTAATTTATCAGTACATTTTATATATACATTGTGATCACAAGACATGTGACAGTCTTGCTTAGTCCTTGTGGAAAAGCGACCTGGCGTCCTGTAGAACAGCTGTACTTCTATTTTCATTTCCTCTCCAGTGTGCCTCTGCCACCATCATGATGAACTTTTGTGAACACCTAGGGCCCACCTGGATAGTTCAGGCACCTCTGCTGATATCAATATCAACTGATTAGCAATGCCTTTTTGTGTTTTTTTTTTTTTTCCTGAAGCCAGGGGTTTAGCTTGTAGTTCAAGCTGCTGGCCTTGAAATCACTATATTGTCCAGGCTAGCCTCGAACCTGTGGTCTTCCTGCCTCAACCACCCAAGTGCTGGGATTACGGGCATGAGCCAATGATAACATTGCCACCAAGCAATGTTATCTGCAGCTTTAATTTCCTTGCTATGCTGCACAAACATTCACAGTTGCAGGGATTAGGGAGCCAACATTGTGATGGGAAGTGTCATTTTGCCTACACACGTGGGCAAGAGCCAAGGATAGTACTAAACATTCTGAAGTGGCAGGAAGGACCTTGTGATAGTTCACTGTGGCTTCAACTTGCATAAGAAATACCAGGCAGATTAGTTTAGTGTAGTTCTGGGTGACTGACTTACGGAAGAGGTTATGTGGGTGGCACTAATAAGCTTATAGGCTGGATGGAATAAAAGGGGAAAGAGGCCAGGGATTTAGCTCAGTAGTTCTGGTGTCTCCCTCTTGTGTAATCCTTGGTACCACATAGCTCAATGCTGGGCGTTGTGGTATGTGGTACTGATTGCTGGGATTGTGGGCCTGAGTCACCACACCTAGAATTGTGGTATGTGGTACTAGAGATCAAACTCAGGACCTTGTGCTTGCTAGGCAGACAATGGAACCTCCGAGCTGAACCCCCAGCCCCCAACAAGGTTCTGAGTTTGATCCCTGGTACCAAAAAGGAGGGGGATTAATTCTCACTTTTACTTCAGAGAAACTCCAGTTTTTATCACCTTTGGATATCTATCTCCAGGCTTCCAATGCAGACTCCAGATATTCTTCAGCTTTCCAACACACACCCTTCAGCTTCCCAATACCAACTCTCACACAGGACTCCACAGGGAGCTCCAGGCCTTTGACTCTTGACTGCATCCTCCAGCTCTCTAGCCACAGACAGCCCCCTTGCATTCGTCTACCTGTGGCTCTGCAGGCCATCATAGGCCTACCTTATAAATCCTTTATATATCATGCATATTAAATCTATTCCTCTAGTGAACTCTAATTGACACAGACCCCTATATGCCAGTGGTGCTGAAGTTGAAGGGTTTTTTTGTTGTTATTGTTGTTTTTTGGAGACAGGGTCTCGCTTTGTAGTTCAGGCTGGCCCTGAGCTCACTATGTAGCCCAGGCAAGCCACCGCGAACTCAGCAATCCTCCTGCCTCTGCCTCCCAAATGTTGGGATTACAAGCGTGAGCCACCACGCCCGGCACTGTGGTATGTGGTATTGATTACTGGTGGGCGTGAGTCACCACGCCCAGCCTTCTATGTGGTCACCGGGATCAAACTCAGGACCTTGCGCTTGCGAGGCAGGCGCCGGAACCACTAAGCTAAATCTCCGGCCCAGAAAGTTTTTGATTAAAAGTGGTAAATGTCTCAGAAAAAAAAAAAGTGGTAAATGTATGCTGGGTTCTGGCAGGAGATGTCAATGGAAGATGGGAATCTTTCTGTCTTGTTCTAGACTTTGAGCACACAGGTGTAAAAGTATGTAACGTGCAGATATTAAGATGTGCACACTCTTAGGCTTCTTTGGGCCACCATTAAAAAAGCACTTAAGTTTATGACTTGAAAACATGAAAATAAGTACTAGACTATCTGAACATGTTGGAATCAGTGTCCTCCAAACAAAAGGACTGAGATGTGAAAGGCTGCCAGAGAGACAGTTTTTCCCCTCCACAGTAGCATTAGATTTACAGTGTGTATTACCTAAAAAAGAATAATTTTATTCGAGACAGGGTCTTACTATGTAGTTCAGGCTGGTTTTGATTCACTATGTTGCTCAGGCTGGCCTTGAACTCATGAAGATCCTCCTGCCTCTACCTCCCAAATCCTGGGTTTACAGGCCTGGGGCACCATGCCCAGCTAGATAAAAATAATTTAAAACATGTGAGGTGGTATATGTCTGTAATCCCGGCTACTCTGGAGGTTGAAGTAGGATAATCACAAATTCAGGATCAGTGTAGACAATTTAGCAAGATCTTGTTTTAAAATTTAAAAATAAAGGGGGCTGGGAATGTAGTTCAGTGGTACAGTGTTTGCCTAGCATGTGCAAACCCTGGATCCAATCCTTGGCACCACCAAAGAAAAATAACAAAAACTGACAAGAGAGATTTGTTCTTTTTTTTTTTTTTTTTTTTGAGACAGGGTCTCGCTTTGTAGTTCAGGCTGGCCCTGAGCTCAGTATGTATCCCAGACAAGCCTGGAACTCAGCAATCCTCCTGTCTCTGCTTCCCGAGTGCTGGAATTACAGGTGTGAGCCACCATACCCAGTACTGTGGTAGTGGTATTAATTGCTGGTGGGTGTGAGCACCACGCCCGGCATTGTATGTAGTTACCAGATAGAACTCAGGGCCTTTCATTTGGAGGCAGGCGCTGGAACCACTGAGCTAAATCTCCAGCTGGAGATTTGCTTATTTATTGCATGCTTACTACAGAGATCCTGTTCAGGGCCAGGGTCTGTGCAAAATCCTAGCTATGACCAATCAGTTTCTAAGAGGAGCTGTTAGGGGGTAAATGAGACGTGAGCCCCAAGAAGAAGGGTCAGTTCCTATGGGTTACTAGGTCCATCACTGGAGAGCCCTAAGGCTTTGTCACCAGGCTCCCTGGGCTCCAGATAAGGCAGGGTACCTCCCTTTGCATCCCAAACTGGAGCAAGATCCTAGGTTTGTTCTCCTGGCACAGCCCTGTCTTTCCACAACCACAGATGATAGAACCACCCCCACTTCTGTACCCATGCAGCCTTTACCCTTCTGCTATACCCTAATATCTTCATTCCCTCAGGCCAAAGAGACAAAAACAAAATGGGGGAACCTTGCTACTGTTATTTAAACCTCAGGAAGTGGTAGCTTCTTCCTTTGTGAATCACTGTATTTTTGAAACTTATCCATGCTGTACTTCAATTTTCTACTTCAACTGTCAGTGGACTTCTATCCCTGCTTAAAGAGTTGTTTCATGTTGTTTTGTATTCCCCCAGGCCACTTCCAGGAGAGGCCCGAGATCCTCTCCAGCTGAATTGCACTCCCCTGGGGGTCCTTGATCCAGAGTAGGTTGGGACACTAGGGGACCATGGCAGGCTGGCTCTGTCCTGCACCACCCGCCCACTACACTCTCCATGTGGCTCTTAAGGCCTCAGGGACTTGGTGGAGCACTGCGGAGGCAGCTCTTGGTGGCCTAGTCCCAGCAGTCCTCCAGGACCCACGCTGGCAGGCAGCTCTCTGTATCCATTGCTTGCACCTCCATCTCAGTGTTTTTCCTGACAGTTTGAAGGTTGGTCCACTTCTGTAACAGCAACAATAGGTTCTAGCTACAAGTATGTATTCAACACTTAGTGGGTGCTAAGTCCTACAAGTGGATTATTATTATTATTATTATTTTTTTTTTTTTGCTTTTTGAGACAGGGTCTCGCTTTGTAGTTCAGGCTGGCCCTGAGCTCACTATGGTGCCCAGGCAAGCCGCCGCGAACTCAGCAATCCTCCTGTCTCTGCCTCCCGAGTGCTGGGATTACAGGCGTGAGCCACCACGTCCAGCATTGTGGTATGTGGTGTTGATTGTTGGTGGGCGTGTTTCCACGTCCAGCATTATATGTGGTTACTGGGGATCGAACTCAGGACCTTGCGCTTGTGAGGCAGGCGCTGGAACCACTGAGCTAACCCTCCGGCCCTACAAGTGGATTATTAATGCAACAAGATGATATGGTAGTCACAATTACTCCCCCAGTTTCAAAGGAGAAAACACAGGCAGGAGAGGCTGTGGCAGGTTAACCCCACCATACACAATCAACCTTGAGACAGATTTGAATCCAGTCACCAGACTCCAAGGCCAGGTTCTGACAGATTCTGGCTGATATTCAAGAGGTGCCTGCTGCTGGTCATAAACTTCTCCAGGGGCTTGTCAGATCCCCCCATGGAGCCTAGTACTTGCCCCCCATGGCCCTCCTGCTCCAAGAGCAGGTGCCTTCCTCTGTCCCCTCTATCCTTTGTACCCCTGCTTCATTCCAAGCTGAGGCTGTCTTCCAGGGACTGGCTGTATTTTATTCCCCTGTATTCCCCACAGATGATCTAGGACAAATCAGTTTTTTTTTTTTTTTTTTTGCTTTTTGGAGACAGGGTCTTGCTTTGTAGCTCAGGCTGGCCCTGAGCTCACTATGGTGCCCAGGCAAGCCGCCACGAACTCAGCAATCCTCCCGTCTCTGCCTCCCGAGTGCTGGGATTACAGGCGTGAGCCACCACGCCCAGCATTATATGTGGTAACCGGGGATCGAACTCAGGTCCTTACGCTTACGAGGCAGGCGCCGGAACCACTGAGCTAACCCTCCGGCCCGACAAATCAGTTTTTATGATTATGTCCCCCCTTATGGCCTTGTTTGAAGGTCAAAGTAAGACATTTTGGTGACATTCAGCCAGCTGTTCTGGGCACTGTTTCTGCTATAGAATCATGGCCCCGTTGTAACTTTGTAGAGAAGGCTCTAGTAATGGTGAACACTCTCATGACTTATGTGAAGGCAAGCTTGGCCACGTTGTTTTGGCACTATGCCAAGGTTGAGCCTCCAACCCCTGCTGAGATCCCTACGGCTACTCAGAGCCTGAAGAAAATAGTCAATGGTGCTCAAACTAGTAGCTTCAAGTAGCTCACTGTTAAGGAAGCTGTACTGAATGGTTTGCTGGCCACAGAAGTGTGAATGTGGTTTTATATCAGAGCGATCAGAGGAAAGCACGGCATCATTACCTATAATGTACAAAAACCTATCTTTAGTCAAGTGTGGTGACACACGCCTATAGTCTTAGCATAGGATTCACTGTGAGTTCATTCAAGGTCAGCCTAGGCTACATAGAGAGTTCAAGGCCAGCCTGGACTGCACAGTGAGACCCTGTCTGAAAAACCTTTTTTTTTTTTTTTTTTTTTGAGACAGGGTCTCGCTTTGCAGTCCAGGCTAGCCCTGAGCTCACTATGTGCAGCCCAGGCAACCCTCACAGCAATCCTCCTGCCTCTGCCTCCTGAGTGCTGGGATTACAGGCATGAGCCACCATCCCGCCCAGCACTGTGGTGTGTGGTATACCGATTGCTGGTGAGGGTGAGTCACCACACTCACATTGTGGTACCTGCTGGTTACCAGAGATAGAATTCAGGACCTTGTGCTTGCAAGGCAGACACTGGAACCACTGAGCTAAATCCCCAGCCCCTCAAAAACAAACTTTTGATACTAGGCATATTGGCCCATGCCTGTAATCCCAGCACTTGGGAGGCTGAGGCAGGAGGATAGCTGTGAGTTCATACAAGGCCAGCCTGGGCTACATAATGAGTTCAAGGCCACTTGAGCTGAACTACAGACAGACCCTGTCTCAAAAAAAGACTTTAGGGCCGGAGGGTTAGCTCAGTGGTTCCGGCACCTGCCTCGCAAGCGTAAGGACCTGAGTTCGATCCCCGGTTACCACATATAATGCTGGGCGTGGTGGCTCACGCCTGTAATCCCAGCACTCAGGAGGCAGAGACAGGAGGATTGCTGAGTTTGCGGCGGCTTGCCTGGGCACCATAGTGAGCTCAGGGCCAGCCTGGAACTCACCAATCCTCCTGCCTCTGCCTCCTGGGTGCTGAGATTACAGTGGTGAGGCACCACGCCTGGCACTGTGGTATGTGATACTGATTGCAGGTGGGCAGGAGTCACCACACCTGATATTGTTGTATGTGGTTACCAGGGATCAGACTCAGGACCTTGTGCTTGCCAGGCAGGCACTGGAACTACTGAGCTAAATCTCCAGCCCTATTTGAGTGTTCTTGAGCCATATGTGATCAGAATATCTGCTATCTACATAAAATGTGTTAAATTTCTTTTTTTTGTGTGTGTTAAATTTCTTAAAAAGACATTTTAAAAATGATCCCCCAAAAGATTTCTGCCCTGGAACCTAAAAGCTGATCCAAGAACAGCCTGATTGCTGAGGGAAAGGGCTGGGTTACCTTGAAGGTTGGGTTCACCCTGGGCTGCAGGGTGTCAGGAAAGACTGCATTATGTCCTGTATCTGGTAGGGGAATATTAAACCCAGTGGTGCAGGAATGCCAGGTGGGTCTGTTCGGCCCCGGGGCCATTTTAGAGGAAATGCTGAAGGATGGAGTTTGCCAGGTAGAGAGGAAAAGGAAAGATGTTCTCAGCACAGAAGTGGGCAAACCACAGGTTGTTTGTTAAGACTGAAATAAATGAGACTAACTGGCAAAGTTGTTTGGGAGAAGGACCCATGATCAAAAAGGAGATACTGGGGCTGGGAATTTAGCCCAGTGGCCACACAAGCACAAGGTCCTAAGTTTGATCCCTGGTACTACAAAAAAAAAAAAAAAAAGGAGGTTCTTAGAGAGTTGTCAGGGTCCCATCCTTCTGGGTGGGAGCTAAGGATGCAGAATAAGCTGCCTTTTTGGGGGGGCTGCCTCCTTGTCCTAGAGGCCCTGGGGGAACCACTAACCCCTTCAGAGAGTACTTGAGGTGGCCAAACTTGGGGTTTCCCAGTAGCATCCATCCTGCTGCAGCTGAGAAAGCGCTTGGGGTGGTACAGCTCTTGGGCATGAGGCCCCCCCCCCCCGCCACAAACACACACATGGGAGGAGTCTTGAATGGTGTCCAGGGATCCAATTAAAACCTCCGTGCTACCCCACTGGAACTGAGCCAGCCTCTTCCTCTTGGCTCTGCTGGTGCCTCACTTGCAAGATCTAAGGACACAAAGTCATCCCTAGCTCCTTGAGTCCTCCCACCCTGTGCCCTGAGGCCAGTGGTCCCAGGATTCCTTCCCTGACAGCTCCACTGGAGGAAAGCAGCTCCACTGGAGAGGAAAGCGGGGGAAGCAGGGGCTGTCCCACCGGGGCTTCAAGAGCAATTCTAGCCAGCCTCTCTTCAGCTAGATTCTTCTTGCAGCTCCCGCCCCTAGACCAGTAAGTAGTGTGGGGGCGGGCCAGGGCGTGGCCACCGACCAAGCAGCTATAGTCTTACCCGCGGGGGACCAACTGCTGGCCTCTGTCCTGCGCCGCTCACTGAGGACCAGATAGATCACGTCCGCCACTGTGCGCGCAGATCCCACCGAATCAGTTGGTGGCCCGCCCCACCGGGCGGCCGTGGACGTGAGCGCCCTGGCGCGGAGCCGGGCTGTGAGGGGCCCGGGGCAGGGGTCTCCTGGGGGCCGGCGGCTGCTCGGGGTGCTGCTGGTTCTGCTCCTGCTGCCGTCGCTCGTGGACGCCTGGTACAAGCACGTGGCGAATCCCCGCTACCACACGGTGGGCCGCGCCGCCGGTCTGCTCATGGGGTTGCGCCGCTCGCCCTACTTGTGGCGCCGCGCTCTGCGCCCAGCCGCCGGTCCCTTCGCCTGGGACACCCTGGCTCCTGAACCCTCAACCCACAGCCTCCTCCTGGTACCTTCGGCGGTGGGGGAGTTGTGGGAGGCGCGACCCCGGAGCCCGGGAGAAGGGCTCCCGGTCCGTGCCCTTCGAGGTCTACGGATCGCAGAGCTTGAGAAGAGACTCGGCATCCACTCCTGGACTCCAGAGGGCAGGTAAGTGGGGGTGGAGGGCGCCGCCACGACGGCAGCAGGCCAGAGTCTTGGAAATGTGACGGAAACGTGCTTTGGTACCCCCGTCCCCTCCCTAACTCCGTGCTGCGGTTTTGTCTCCAACTGGGCTTTGAGGAAGGCTTTCCAGGGCAGTACTCTGCTCTTGAAGCCTGAGGGCAGCTCTCGGCCCCCCTCCCAGAATCTTGCTGTTTTTTTCTAGAGCCTTTGGAGAGACATCTTCATCTTTGGCCCAGCCGCGGTCCCTGCAGCAAACAGCCTTCGCCAGCACTAAGAACGCACACTGCCCGCGTCACCCCTGCCTGTGAACCAGGAGCTGTTGCTGTGCCTAAAAGGACGCACAGCTGCTGGCTCTGGCCAGGCCTTGTGCTCCGGTCAATAAAACCAGCCTGATTCTTGCGCCCCCGCGTGTGACCCTTTTCCTGTCTGCTGTGTACTTTGCATCTACCTTCAGAACGCACATAGCAGCGCCCACGGCCTGGCAAATGTCAAGAGCCCCCTCCTTTACCAGGGAAGGGAGGGTTTCACCAGCTGGGCAGTCTGTGTCCTTGCAAGGCTTCACTGGGAGGAGGAAAGCAAAGACGCTGCTGGGGTCTAGGTCCCTTCCTCCACCAATGATTCCTCTGCTGTTCAGGAGTGTGGGTCATTAGACCAGGCCCAAGGGACTGATGACTGACTCTGTCAACACCTATGGGGAGAGGAGAAGACAAACTCTGTATCCTTCCCTATCTGCTGAGGTATAGGATTAGCTGAACCTGCACTGGGGGCTCTGCTTCCATGTCAGCCTCCACATGAACAGCACACCCAGGCTTTACTCCATCTCCCAGCACCAATTTTAACCTTGAACCCCTTTCCTTTCCCTAGGCCAAAGGGTTCTGGAGAGTTAATAGGATCCACCAGGCTCATTCCTCAACTCTGCTCCCCTCTAGGAGGAAGCCCCCTTAGCTACATCATGCCTCCTCAAAGAACCTTCCACTTTTATGTTCCTCTGCATCTCCAGACATTGGTTCAAGTCTTAACATAAATGTCCTCTCCCATCTTGAATTAACAAGGATCTTGCTCCACTGGGTGCCCCCTCTGACTCCCCCATAAGGATCTGGGTCCCTCCACCCTCCTGCTTCCTTTTCTTTCTTTCTTTCTTTCTTTCTTTCTTTCTTTCTTTCTTTCTTTCTTTCTTTCTTTCTTTCTTTCTTTCTTTTTTTTTTTTTTTGAGACAGGGTCTCGCTTTGTAGTTCAGGCTGGCTCTCAGCTCACTATGTAGCCCAGGCAAGACTTGAACTCAGCAATCCTCCTGCCTCTGCCTCCCTAGTGCTGGGATTACAGGTGTGAGCCACCATGCCCGGCATTCTTTTCTTTTTTTGAGGCAGGGTCTTGTTATGTTGTTCAGGCTAGCCTTGTACTCAAAACAATCCTCCTGCCTCAGCCTCCTGAGTGCTGAGATTTCAAGCATGGGCCACCATGCCCAGGACCTGCTTCCTTTTCAATTGGTTCATGGATGCAGCTTTCTTTCCCCCATAGTGGTGATGGGAATTGGACCCAGGGCCTCATGGTGAACAAGAGTTTTACCACTGACCTGCACCCCTGCCTTTCAACCAATGTTAGGCTGCACTCTGACTCCCACAGTGGTCCTGAACCTTAGCTGTGTGGTTCACCATGCTCGGGTGCCATCTGCCCTTGGAGACCTCCTTTGGCCATGTTGAGGGGTCTTCCCTGGGACCACCCAACAAGGATTGGCCCCAGGTCTGTCACCCCATTTTGAGAGTTTATCCTGGCCTCTAGATACATCTTTCTCCCATCTTGGATCTCAAGTATGGCTGGTACTTTTTATTACATCCCCCAAGTCTATAGACCCCTGGATTTATTTTCCTTGATTTCATCCAGTTCTTTTTCAGGTTCTGTGCTGGAGAAGGGGAAGTTATGGACCTCTTAGATGGATCCATTCTCCTGCCAAGCCCACTCTTCCATTCCTGAGGCTACTCCTCACCAAACTTTACCTTTTAAAACATGGGTATTTCCACGAATGGTGGTGGATACCTGTAATCTCAGTATTCAGGAGGTTGAGGCAGGAGGATTGCCATAAGTTTGAGGCTGTCCTGTGTTATATAGTGAGTTCAAGGCCGGCTGCTACATAACGATACCCTGTTTAAAAAAAACAAAACAGGGAGCCAGAGATTTGGCTCAGTGGTTCCAGCGCCTGCCTCACAAACGCAAGGTCCCTGGTTCAATCCCGGCACTCAGGAGGCAGAGGCAGGAGGATTGCTGAGTTCCAGGCTTGCCTGGGCTACATAGTGAGCTCAGAGCCAGCCTGAACTACAAAGTGAGACCCTGTCTCAAAAACAAAACAAAACAAAACAAAAAACAAAAAAAAAACCCACAAAAAATAATGGACAAGGGATATAACTCAGTGGCACCATGGCTGCCTGGCAAGCATAAGGTCCTGGATATGATTCCTGGTACTGCAAAACAAGAACAACACATGAATTTCTTGATCTTGTCACTGCCAGCCCACAATATCGTCATGGCTCCCACAATATGCACATTCTCTGGCCAGGCCACAGGGCTGGCCTTGTGCCCAGATTCATGGCTCCTTCTGTTTCCCCACCTCCTCCTTCCACCTGCAGAACCTCTGAGCAAGATTCTCGAACCATCCAGAGTTCTCACCTTGAAGGATGACTCCAGGGCCCCCACCTAAGTCAATTGCTCCTTTTTGGGCTGTCCTAACCCTGGGACTCCATTGTTGTGGCCAAGCTACACAAACCCCCTTTTTCTTGGATTGCAGATATTTACCAAGTTTTTGCCGGTACCTGGTGCCAAGTGTTCTTCAAATATTTGGTCATAAATGCTAGGGGTTTTGGCAAACATAACCTGGACCAGAGTGGTAGGTGCTGGGGTCCAAAGTGAAGAGACAGAACCAATTAGCAGCTTGACAGAGGCCGCGCTACTCACTACCCGTGGGACTCATTCCCTATGTCCCTGCTGCATAACGGGCACTAGGGAACTGGCCTCATCCCAGTCCCCACCCTGCAGCACTAGACCTGCTCCAAGCCAGATGGACAAAGCTTGGGACAGCACCTCCCCCCGCCCTGGCGACGCAATCCATACTTTCTCGCCAGGGGGCGCTGCGTGGCTGCTATTGCGCGCAGCAGCCACCGAGTAAGGACTTCGGCAATAGGCGGGGCCGTGGTGGAGGGGCGGGGCCTGGAGGGGCGGAGTGGATCCGTCCGACGGGATTATTACCTCTTTTTCCTGTGCTCTCGCTGCAAGCGTCTGGGTCTCAGAGGCAGTGCAGTCTGAGAGAGAAGGGCCTAAGCAAGCCCTAGTGATGCTCATGGGGCCATTAGTAGATGCTCATGGGGAGGGAGCGGTGTCCAGGACGCACTAGACTATTACTGGGATTTAGGATCAGGGCTCCACACCTAGAATTCCCAGGTTTCTGTCCACCACCTCTCAGAGGCCCAATCAAGTCCAGGCTTCACCTGAGAGAAGATGTTTCTGGAAGGTTGCAGGCCCAAGGCACAGAGAAAAACCTTCTCCCCCAGTTGAGGGTGCAAGGGCCACTCCCACCCTAGGGGATGTTCTGACAGCCTAAGGGAAGTGGGACTTACCCGCTCTCTTGTCACAGAGCACCCACCACCCCGTTTAGCAAGTTTCAGAGGTAGAATGGAATGACCAGGCCCCTGATGACCTGCCTTGACCTTCCTGCTTGCTGCTGCCCCTTGAGGCCAGGTCACCCAACTCCTCAAAGAACTAGCAAATAAAGTCCACCCTCCTTGTGGCATCACCTTAAGGCCTCATGGCCCCTCTACCCTACCTCATTGTTGGAGATCCTTGCCATTTTCCTGTCCCGACCTCTAGTCGGTGGAGTGCCTTTCTGCTTGCCCTATCTCTGCCTCCCATCTCCTCAACAGCATCCAGGCTGCTTGAGGTCCCTGGACTGGCAGAAGCAGGAGGCAGGCCTGGGAGGACTCACCCATGAGAACTGCATGCCGCTTTGTGCCCCACTGTGTAGCTTTGGGTTCTTCACACCTACCCTGTCACCTCCCACTTATTCCTGCCACCTCCTGAGAAATGTTGGTGGCCCAGTCTTCTGTGGTGTTCTTCTTTATTCTGTTCACATTTGCCTACTCTGGCAGGAACAGCACCCTCTTTCTTTGTTATCCAGATCCTTTATTATCCTAAAATGTTGCCTTGTTACTGATACTTTCCCTGGTACTTCTTGTTTCCTTTTTCCTTTGGGGACTCCTTTGTTACTCTGTGACTGCAGTGTCCTGTGACACATCTTTGATCCCTTGCCCCTGGCTGTGGCCACATCTTCCTAATTACCCTTCCCTTTGGCTATGTTTTCTTCCTGTCCCATCCTAGGTCACAGGGTGAGTATGGAGCTCAGCCCTGGGCTACAGAAGGCCAGGGAGAGCCCAAGGCTGATCTGGAATCTGTCTACAGGAGGGTAAGAGATCTCCTGTCCACCCCCTCAACTCTGGCCCCTACCTTTCTCAATCCCTGGCTTGGTGATCTCCCATCCCACCCCTTTCCACTCTAGTGTGACCATTAAACAATGGTCTGGCAGGTCCAGATGGTCTTAGCTGCTTCAGGATGACCCGCAGGGGTACATGGTGGAAGTACTGCTCACAGCCATCCTCATAGTTTCTCAGGGTAGTAGTACTAGGCTGGGGCCGGGAAGTTAGTTAGTAGACAGGCAGCCTCTGGACAGGCAGACAGACAAGTGGAGGGAGCCAGAGAGGATGGAGCCTATGGCAGCATCAACTAGGAATCACAGAGGAGTTAAGGGTGGGGAGCAGTTATGCTTCCTTCGCCTAAGTGGCTTTTAAGGGCAACCACTGGGGTGTGGGCACCCAAGAGACCATGGCCCAGAGGCTGCCCAGAGGCAGGCCCTGCCTCTGTGTGGCAGTGGGGTGGAATGGGGAGTCCAGCCAAGGGCACCAGAGAGCTGAGAGCGAGAGGCAGAGACTGAGACAATCCTGCTTCTTCCTTCTGCATGGGGAACTGTCTGGGCTGGCCATGTCTGAACACTGGGAAGCAGGTATGTGCAGGTCTGTGGGCTGGGGGAGCCTGGGACTGAGCTGTTTTCTTGTGCCAGAGAATATGCTTTTCCTTGAAATGTGGTCTCACAGCCCTGGGCTCGAGCTGAGCTGGGGAACCTTTCGTGGCTTTTTTTCCTCTCCTGCTTTCAGTTTCCTGATCTGCAAAATACTCCCTCCACCCGCATCATGCAGGTAAACCACACTCAGAGAGGTTTAAGAGTGTATAAGAGATAGTTTACCTGATTATTACTGTTCTGCTGTCAGAGAAGGAACAATCATGCTGGTAAGGTAGCAAGGCTGGGAAGTAGTGGGGCCAGGCAAGGGGAGAATTTCAGGGACTTAGTTAATGTGGGGCAGTTGACCATCCTCTAGAGTGCAGGGGCCAAAGACCTCAGCAACGTTCAATCCAGGTCAAGAGGAGTACAGCAAAGACCCTTCCATTTCACCTGGACAAATTCAGGTCCCCAAAGACAGGGAATATGGGGGGGTTAAAAATGTTTAGTGAAGATAGTGCCGGAGGGTTAGCTCAGTTGGTTCTGGCACCTGCCTCGCAAGTTCAAGGTCCTGAGTTTGATCCCTGGTAACCACATATAATGCTGGGTGTGAAGACTCACACCCACCAGCAATCAATACCACATACCACAGTGCCGGGCGTGGTGGCTCACGCCTGTAAACCCAGCTCTCGGGAGGCAGAGACAGGAGGATTGCTGAGTTTAAAGCTTGCCTAGGCTACATAGTGAGCTCAGAGCCAGCCTGAACTACAAAGCAAGACCCTGTCTCAAAAAAAAAAAAAAAGTTTAGTGAATGTAAACCCACACCAGGAGGTTCAGGGGTTCACCCCTTCCATGATCTAGGGACGGGTTGCTGCGTGTCACTTTAACCTTCTCCTTTTTTTTTTTTTTTTTTTTTTTGTCTCCTGAACTATCCTGGGACTCTGCTGGGCTGCAGGGGCAGCAAATGGGGAACAGGCAGAGGAGATTCTGAGGAGTGGAGAGAGGGTTTCCTGGGGATGGCGTGGGCTGTGGTCCTGGTTGTACTGTCTGCGTGGCATCCCTCAACCCGGGAACCCTTTCTCTAAGCTGCTCTGCATCGCATCTCAGGAGCCTGTCTTAGTACAGAGCACACAGGTGTCCACAAATGTTTCTGGACTAGAAAGCAAAGGTGACGGTGCTGGGGTGACGGTGCTGGGGAGGATGGCCAAAATGTGGAGAGAAAGGAGGGTCCCAGTGACTCCGGAGCTGCCCTTGACGGCAGTCCCCCATCTCCGTGTTTCCGGAGGCTGCGAGGCGTCTAGGCAGGGGCCAAGACAGCGGGGTTTGGGTCTGGCTGGGGCAGCCCGGCAGCGGGGGCGGGGAAAGGGCGGGCGCGGGGGCGGCGCCGCAGGCCTGGCGGGGCCCGGGCTGGGGCCGGAGCTGGAGCTGGAGCCGGAGCCCGAAAAGACCAGAGCGAGCACGCAGGAGTCGCCGAGGCGGCGGCGGGTCCCCAGGGTCGCCGCCTGCGCCCCCGCGCCACTGCCTTCCTGCCGTGCGCGTCGTGGACAGGCAGCGGCCGGCCCGGGGGGCAGCGGCGCCATGGCAGCGCCGGAGCCGCTGCGGCCGCGCCTGTGCCTCCTGGTGCGCGGCGAGCAGGGCTACGGCTTCCACCTGCACGGCGAGAAGGGCCGCCGTGGGCAGTTCATCAGGCGCGTGGAGCCCGGGTCCCCGGCCGAGGCGGCCGCGTTGCGCGCTGGGGACCGCCTGGTTGAGGTCAACGGCGTCAACGTGGAGGGTGAGACGCATCACCAGGTGGGTGCCTGCGCCCCGCCCCGCGCCCGCCCTTCCCAGGGGTGCAGAAGACCCTGGCTTGCCTAACCCCGCTCCCGCCGTGCTTGGGGGTGGGTGGCGCACGGCGGCCTGTGTAGGCTCCTTGGCGAAATGGGGGATGTGGTCTGGCTGGCTCCTGGCAGGGAAGCCCTGTGCTGCACGTGTGTGTGTGGGGGGATATCCTGCCAGGGAGGGGCCACTGCGGCTACTCTGGCCCTTGGCTCTGGCTCGGCCTCAGTGTGTTGGGATTTGGGCACATTGGAACATCCTGTTAGAAGTCCTTTTCTGTGAGTGTGTACACAATTGGGAACCTGTGTGAGGGGTGCAAGTCCCTCTGGGGCCATCTATCAGTGCACATATCGGCCACTGTGTACTGGGAAAGGATCACAGTAAAGGGACACTGTGCATCTGATTGTGTGCTGGACTGTGTGCCTAGGCCTGAGTTGGATGCATCTGTACACCTGTCGTGTGAGCTGGGCTCTGTATGTTTGCACCCATTTGCACGTCTGGCCGTGTGTACGTGGTGGTGTGTGAGGCTGGTGTACTAATGTGCATCCCAGCTGGGTGTGGCAGCACATTCCTTGGCTTCTAAGGTGCTTCACACTCCTTTGAGGCTCCTGACCTGGGCTGGAGTTACTACTGGAGCCCCTGGCTTCTGCAGCTGGAGGAAGGCCTGGAGCGCCTGAATGCTTTTCTCTTTGCATCTTCTGCCCCCTGGGGTGTCTGTCTTTCACTCCCAGTGTCTTACTTCAGACGCTGGCTGGGGTCCAGCCTTCCTCCACCCTTTCTGCTCCATGTCCCAGTATGTCCCTCACAGCAACAGCCAGTCAGGTTGGGACTTGTCTTTGTGGCCAGTCCTGGGACCTGGAGATAGCAGACTGGATCTTGGCTGGACTACGAGCTGAACTCCTATGTCCTTGTCTTTTTCTCTAGAGTATCAAAGGATTATAGCTATGTGCTGGAAAAGGGTAGGGGTGGGGGCTGGTGGGCTGGTCCAGGAGCTGGGGGAGAGGTTGGGAGAGCTGTTTCCTGGCCTTTGTTTGAGTCATTGCCGCCTTCACCCCCAAGTGCACCTGCTTGTCCCAGGCCTCTGGGGTGCTGGTGTCTAAAAACTTCATGTAGAACCACAGTGCCCCAGAAGGGGTGAAGGTACAGCAACAACCCCTGTTTTACAGATAAAGGAACTAATACTTTGAGATCATAGATAATTTACCCAGGTCCCACATCAGGAAGCAGCAGGATGTTGGGTTCTTCCTGTTACTCTATGGATCATGGAGAGAGATGTGGGACATTAGGTGATCAGCAAGGATGGGACTTGGTCAGACTTTCCTATCCATATGTTAACAGTGTCTGTTGAGCAGAACAGTGGTGAAGGCCTCAAGCAGGGGCTGGGGTTGTCACACTTCTTAGTTTGTGCTGTTAGGCACTTCCCTTTCTCAAACACCCTGCCCACCCATGAGCCCTGCACGCTCATCTCATTTCATAGGCATCCACTTAGACACATGGACAGCCGAAAAGCCACACCTGTCCCACAGTGCACCTGCACTTGGCCTCCTATCTCCTGGGACTGAATTCTGCTTACTGGGATGTGTAGAAGTGACTGAGCCAGAAACCCAGGTCTTCACTCTTCTTCAGATCCAGCAAGAACAAGTCCCTGGTCTGAAGGGGAATGGAAGATCCAGTGGCAGGAATTTAGACTCTTATGTTGGGGACAGAAACAGGGCCAAGCAAACCACAGTGGCACCAGAGACATATCTCTCTTGCATACCAGATAGAGAAAACAGATATGTGTATGAGAGCATGCACATATAGACATATCTGCATAGACTGAAAACTCAAAGGCCAGCAGGCACTTCTTTGCCACTTTCAGACAGACTGACTCCCTGCTGCCTGTAGCCTATGGCTCCTTCTCGTTCCTTCCTTCCAGGCCCCACAAGAAGAAGAATCTAGGCTCAGGCAAGAACTGAGAGGACTCAAAGCCTTTGCAATCCAAGCGCTAGTGTCAGGAACTTCAAGATGAGGGAGTTTGCTACTGGAGCCTGGGGGTGGGGAGGCGGAGCCTGCAGGCCTCTCGGTCCAGCCGCCCACCCCTGCAGACCAGCCTCCTCCCTACTAACCCGAGCCTGGGTCAGCCCAGGGTGGTGCCAGTGTCCATGTGTTGTCCAGGGTGCTGGCTGCTGACTCTTTCCCACCACCCGCCTGTCGTAGGTGGTACAGAGGATCAAGGCTGTGGAAGGGCAGACACGGCTGCTGGTGGTAGACAAGGAGACAGATGAGGAGCTTCACCGGCGGCAGCTGACCTGCACTGAAGAGATGGCCCAGCAAGGCCTTCCACCAGCCCACGACCCTTGGGAACCGAAGCTGGACTGGGCACATGGGGGCAGCCTCAGCTCTGATGCTGGCCAGAAGGTATGGCAAGTTCTGACTATGGGGACACTCAGCTACTCCCAGAACCACCTTCTTAGCCTTTTGATGACAGTGTACACTTTTGGTCACCTCCACAAGCTGGTATTTCTTCTTCATCTGGGGTCCCCTTTCTCTGCTGCAGTGATCACTGTTTCTGCTCCTGGTGACCACCCTTTCGAGCACTTGGGGCTACTCTTTCTGTCCCTGTCGTGCTCCTCCCCATGGCCCTGTGGCAGAGAAGTCCTGGGAGGAGCTGATGGGTTGTTCCAGGGCCTCATATGCCCAGCTCTGTGTCTGCGCAGCTGTCTGTCAAGGGCCCTGGGAATCTGCGTGTCCTGGAAAGGCCTGCGGGAGGTCACTTCCTCTGTGAGCAGTGCTGGTGGGCGGTACTGAGGACACACTGAATTGGGGGTCCAGCATGGTTGGAGCTAGAGTAGGCCAAGGAATAAGGGGTAGGGCTGAGCAATCACTAAATGGGTGCTGGCCCTGCCCCTCATATGTCCCAGTAGAGTGCCTCCCCTATATAAAAGAGGGCCCTATGCCTCCCCCACCCTTTTTATTTTTATTTTTTTTTTGAGAAAGGTCTTGCTTTGTAGTTCAGGCTGGCTCTGAGCTCACTGTGTAGCCCAGGCTAGCCTTGAACTCATAGCAATCCTCCTGCCTCTGTCTCCAGAGTGCTGGGATTACAGGTGTGAGCTACCACGCCTGGCATTGTGGAATGTGGTACTGATTGCTGGTGGGCATGAGTCACCCTGCCTAGTATATGGTTACCAGGGATCAAACTAGAGACCTTGCGCTTGCCAGGAAGGTGCCGAAACCACTGAGCTAAATCTCCAGGCATACACCACCCCCCCCCCCCGTGCTTTTTTTGAGGCAGTCTCACTAACCTGTAGTCCAGGCTAACCTTGAGCTCATGGCAATCCTTCTGCCTCAACCTGAGCGCAGGGATTACAGTGTATACCACCCTGCTCAGCTGTGCCCCTCTTGTGTAGCACCTGCCCCTTGTCCCTGCCTCCTTTCCAGGTGTAGTCCAAGACAAGAACAGGAGAGCCATGCGTGGTGGCACATGCCTATAATCTGAGCACTTGGGAGGCTGAGGCAGGAGGATCGCTGCCAGTTTGAGGCGAGCCTGAGCCCAGTCTGAACTACAGAGAGACCTTGTCTTTAGAACAAAAGAGAGCCTATCCCATCTCTCTCCAGGTAACTACAGTACCTGGGATGTGTGCCTTGAGTCCAGAAGGAAAGGCCTAGGGCTGTTTGTCTTACTTCCTGGAGGCCTTGATGAAGCTCATACCCAGAACCCCATCACAACTACCCAAAGGGAATTAAGTCCAGGGACTCCCCAGATCCCACTTTGAGACCAGCAGCCTTGTCACATCTGAAGTTTCTGTGTGTGCAGAGGACCTTGAGATCTGCCTTTCTTCTTTCTCTATCTTGTGCCTGGGATTTGAGCCTTGCGGAGCCTGTCTTGGGATGGGGAGATGTCAGGAGTCTTTCAGGAAAGTCCAGCTGGTGGCCAGCTGGTCCCAGGGTCCCCTTCCCCTGGCTGAGGATTGGGCATCTCCTCCCTTCCTCTCCCAGGAGGAAGCAACCCCCCCCTTCAGCATTTGTCCATTGATTTAGACACAACGGTCTGTAGCTGAGTTCACCTTCCTGTGGAAAAATCCACCCTTGGGCCTTATCTGGAGGTGGGGTGGTTGAGACACCTCAGCCTTGGGTGGGACCTTCCCCCTCTCCACTATTTCAGGCTCTGGGGGCTGCAGGAAGCTGTAGGAGGGGGTTTCCTTTGGGCATATTTTTAGAGTAACAAAGAGGGGTGTGATGGGCAGGTCCCTCTGTGGATGAGGCTAATTTGGGAACAGGGAGTCTGGAAGTTCAGGGGACCCAGGGATGGAGGTCACTGCCTGAGGCACTCTGTGGGTCCTCCTGTGTATGACCTCCACAAGTCAGGCTTACAGACCATTTTACCCTGGGGCTGAGTGCAAGGAATGTGGTGTGTACCCTGCCAGGATGTGCTCTGATGAGAGTGTTTGTGGAAGAGACAGACTCAGGAGGTATGCGTGGGCCCCACTAGGTGCCCTAAGAGAACCAAGAGTCCGACTTTGCCCTCTCTATGCCTCAAGTGTCCTCTATCACAGGCTGGGTAGAGCAGGTGGGGCCTGGAGGACTCAAGTGTGGTCTGTCCTTCCCTTCGAGGGCCTAGAGGGCCTTGTCAGTGGTGATTCAGCCCAGGGCCGCACGAGGCTGGGGGCGGCTGCAGCTGCAGTGCAGCTGATCTAGCAGTGACGACAGGAACAGCCCCCAGACAGACAGGGCAGTCAGCAGTGCCAGCCCCAGGGAAGTGGTGATGGACCCTTGCCATCCACCCCCTCAACCACAGCTGTGATTCCCCCTTGGGTAGACTTTGGGGACTGACTGGGTCAAGGGGTATGGCTGCAGGGTACTGGATGCAGTGCCTACAAGAAAGCTTCTGGGGCTCCCCTGGCTCCTGCAGCCCTATTCTGCCACGGCAGGACTGTCCTCTGTCCCGGGGCTGTGAACCCCTCCCTTGCCTCCTTGTTTTCCCAGCCTTGGGTCCAGCAGCAGGGCAGAGGTCCAGCAGCCTCCCAGTGGCTTCCTTCCTTCCTTTCTTGGGACAGAAACCCAGTTAGGTGGAGGGTGCTGAGTTGGAGTCTCAGTAGGGGACAGGGCTCAGTTACCACCCTGCTCCCCAAAGTGAGTCAGCCTATATGTCCCCACCCATCCCCAGGGAACCTGGGCTGTGGCAGGAGGTAGATAAGTGAGGGGTCAGCCTGGGCTGGCCACTCTGGGCTGTATGCTGACTGCCTACGGTTTCTGCCCTGTCTCTCATGGCCCGTTCCAGGAATTCCACACTACCCATCCCAGCTCCAGGGACCCTTCCGCAGAGCCCCTCCTGGGGGCTTGTGCAGGTCAGGTGGAGTTGGGGAACGGCTGGGCTGGGAGGACCCCAACCTCTGCTCCCTCGTCTAGGAGAGGGAGAAAGGACTCAGGGACCTTTGTGTAAGTAGGCTGGACCCCAAGCAACAATGGGGGCCTTTTTCTGTCAGGGCTGTTGAGTCACCATCTGGGGGGGGCACAGCCTGACTCTTGGGGCACTCCCGTGGCAGCCTCTTTGGCCACAGGCTTAGCGGGGGTACCAGGGCTTGCCCAGCACTTCAGCCTTCAGTCTGGGAGCCTGTGGGAGCCAGAGGGCCTGGAGGGAGGCAGCAGGAAATGTGCAGAGCCTGGCCAAGGAGAAGGAATTTGAGCAATGCAAACCCAACCCCCCAACCCCCACCCCAAGCCACCGCTGCTCCCCCCCCAACACCCCTTCACACCACGCAGGCTGGCCAGGCCCCCTACATTACAGTCCCTCTAGCTGAGGGTCTCAGTGCCAAATCTGGCACCCCTTGGACTTGGTTTGTAATGAGAAGGACTTATGCTAATAATTAGCAAGGAAGTTCTCGGCCTGTGCAGTGCAAGGCGGGTGTTCTGCACTGAGGCAGGGGGGGTGGCCAGAATGGTCCTGAGTGCATGATATGGCCTTAGCCTGGCCTCATGGCCCCGGATACCCCTGCTAAATCCTGCTTCCCGTTAGGGGGCCTTAAGAGACCCCTCCTTGCAGGCTGTTGCAGAGGCTGTGGAAAGAGGCCACCAGGGGCTGGCGTCATGGGCCCTGTGTTTGCATGTGTGGGTGGCTGTATGTGTCCCTGTAGGATGTTTAAAAGTATAAACTTGTCCCTGTGATCATGTGATGTGGCTCCACATCCTGGGCTATGTTCCCGAGCCAGGCAGGGTCACAACACGTTTCTATGCTCTGGGCTGGTTCTGGCTTCTGTCTCTGTTTCTTCCTTCCCATCCCAGGCTGTGCTCTTGGTAGTATGTTTTTGTTTTTTTTTTGGACACAGGGTCTTACTTTGTAGTTCAAGCTGGCTCTGAGCTCACTATGTAGCCTAGGCAAGCTTCAAACTCAGCAATCCTCCTGTCTCTGCCTCCCGAGTGCTGGGATGACAGGTGTGAGCCACCACGCCCGGCACTGTGGTATGTGGTATTGATTGTTGGTGAACGTGAGTCTCCACGCCCCACATTGTTTGTGGTTACCGGGGATCGAACTCAGGACCTTGCGCTTGCGAGGCTGGCGCCGGAACCACTGAGCTAACCCTCCGGCCCTTGGTAGTATGTTTTTAAGAGACACTTCTGTAGGAGGCATTGCAAAGCCCCTCACCTGGACCTCCAGTTCTCTTTGGGAGAGAATGAGACAATGGCGTGGGGTCTCAGGGGGGTGTCGGGGTCTTATAACCTGAAATTCGCCTTTGCACGCTCACCTGAGCCTCTGGGAGGTTGAGTAGCAGCAGCTGATTGGCTCCTGCATTTCTATTGAAGGGTTCAGAGAGTCAGCAGAAGACTCTAGACAAGCTATCTGACCAGGCTTTGGGGTCAGAGAAGGGGTCTAGAGCAGGGAAGCAGGCCAGTCAGGCCCAGAAGCCAGGGCCAAAGCAGCAGGAAGACACCCTTGCTTTCCATAGCTGCATAGCTGTCCACAGACAAGGACCTTCCAAGTCAGATTTGGGGTTTGGAATGAGCTCAAAGATTGGGCAGCTGGAGCAGCCAGGGATGGTCTGGCCTACAGGAGCACAGGTACCACTGGCTTGGAGACATTCCTTGAGACCTGAGGGACCCTTCCCTAGGCTGCCCCCAGACCCAGCCTGGTCTGGGATCCTTTATTGACAAGATGCAGGGAGGTGGAAGGTGAGGGAGGGGCCAGCACACTGTCATCTGCACACGCCCTCAGAAACCTGAGCTGCTACCTGCCTACTCACCCTAGCCACCCCCATGTGTAATTGGGCACCAGCAGCCACTGGCCATTCAGCACTCCAGTCACTGTTCTGGTAGCTGGCCTGGCGGGGGGTCACTGGGCCCTGCCTACATAGTCCCCTGGCCCAGAGCCCAGCTGCAGGATGCCAGAGGTAAAGTGAGGTAGGGCTCTGGGTGGTAGTGGGTGTTCCCTGCTGGTGCTGTGAGTGCTCTGGGTGGGTGGTGGGGGTGGAGCTGGGGCTCCCTTTCCAGTCCTGGCCCCTTTCTGGGCTTCAGGGGTGGGACTGGCTGTGTTTTGCACTGGAATGTGAAAGCAAACAGTCACCACACAGGCTGCAGCCCACAGCCTTCCAGAGTAACAGAGCTGACCAGGCCTTGGAAGTGAAGCAGGAAGCCAGGGAGGTGGGTTGCTTGGGCAGGCCTGGGCTGGGGCCATCTCAGTTTGTCAGTCGGTGTGAGGGATGGCAGTTAATTCCACTTGGCTTCTTCCTACAACTCCAGCCCATGCACAGCACTGCCTCGAGCATGAATTTTCCCATTGACCCAGCAAGGCAGCTGTCCTAACTAAAAACACTTTACATTTAGAAACCAAGGCTTTGCTCAAGGTACCACAGCTAGAACTTGGTCCCAGGGAGCCTGACTGAGCCCCTGGGGCATGGAGCATATGGCAGTATTTTTTGCTGAGACCTGGGACCCCCCCTTTTTAGGTGATGTCCACATAAGTGGCTGCTAAGGCTGGGAGGCTAGAGCCTAATCTTACATCTCTTGTGATTACAGGATGTCAGTGGGGCTCCGAGAGAGTTGCGCCCTCGGCTCTGTCACCTTCGAAAAGGACCTCAGGGCTACGGATTTAATCTGCACAGTGACAAGTCCCGGCCTGGCCAGTACATCCGCTCTGTGGACCCAGGCTCACCTGCTGCCCACTCTGGTCTCTGTGCCCAGGACCGGCTTATTGAGGTACTGTGCCCACTACGTGCCATGTGTGTCCCTGTCTGGACCTTGGGTCCTTGCTGAGGAGGGGAGACACTGGGAACCTGAGCTGGCACTCCTCTTGCTGCCTCAGCTGGTGGTGGCTTTGATGAATATTTGATGGCACACCTGGCTGGGTGGTGTGGGGCAGACTGGGCCCCTCAGGCCACGCTGATCCTGTGCTGGTGGTGACAGGTGAATGGGCAGAATGTGGAGGGGCTGCGCCATGCTGAGGTTGTCGCAAGGATCAAGGCACGGGAGCACGAGGCCCGGCTGCTGGTGGTAGACCCTGAGACAGACGAGCACTTCAAGAGGCTACGGGTCACGCCCACTGAAGAGCATGTGGAAGGTGGCCTGGTGCCTGGGGGCATGGGGTAGGGTCATTGTAGAGGGGGGGCAGCCACTGACATGCTGTTCCCACAGGTCCATTGCCATCACCAGTTACCAACGGGACCAGCCCTGCCCAGGTGAGAGGGTGGGCCCAGGTGACTACAGGTGCACCTCTGGGTCCCCAGACCTGACAGAAGTCCCCCTTCCCCTGGAGATCTCTACCTTTGAGTAGGTATGGTTGCAAGACCCATGTCTGCCATCATCATCCCAGCTTTAATACCCACTGTGGGGATCCTGTCCTGGGTTAGCACTATGCCCTGTCACACAGGGTATCCCATAAGTGGGGCTATTGGGCCACTGCCCTCTCTTCTGGGTTCCTGGTACTACTGTTTCATTCTACAGTTTCCCACATCCTTAGAAGGTGTCCCTGGCTTTAACCTAGGTGATACTCATGGGTGATTCCCACAACACAGCTGTCTGTCATACTGTGACAAGCTGGGGCTGGCCACCTGCCTGTCACTGCTGGGTGCCCAGTCTCCTTCTCAGCTGGATCTGGATGGTAGTGGAGGGTTGGTGTTTACTACCAAAGGAGTAGTAGAGGCACTTGTATGCACGTGTGCAAAAGCTAGTATGCAAGTGTAGTGTGTGTGCAAAAGTATGCATGAAAAGGTGTATAACTGATATGGATGAAGGAGTACATATGTAGCTGTGGTGTGTGAGAAAAGGTGTGTGTGTTTAGTTGTCGTATGTGTGCACGCATCTGTATATGCTAGTGGCTCCCTGGGTGGGAACCCTGAAGCCCTGCCTCGCTCATTGGTTTCCCAGCTCAATGGTGGCTCAGTATGCTCATCTCGAAGTGACCTACCAGGCTCAGATAAGGACACTGAGGTAACTGCTGTTATGCTCAAACATGGGTGTGCCAGAGGCCTTGGGGGTAGGTGTCTGTGGAGATTCTAGTGTGGGCAGTGGGGCCACCACCTCCATGAAGCTCACCTGTGTCTACTGGCTTGTCCCCCAAATGGCCTCCAGTGTAAGCTTCTTGGGAAGGTGCCTGTGTGGGGCCCAAGTCTAGAACTCACTTCTGGAATCTTGCCTGCCCTGCCTGCCCCCCCAGGATGGTGGTACCTGGAAGCGAGATCCATTCCAGGAAAGTGGCCTCCACCTGAGCCCCACAGCAGCTGAGGCCAAGGAGAAGGCTCGGGCCACAAGGGTCAACAAGCGGGCACCTCAGATGGACTGGAACCGGAAGCGTGAGATCTTCAGCAACTTCTGAGCCCCTCCCTGCCTGTTTGGGGCCATGTAGGACCTCAGGCCTGTCCAGAGCTCCCCAAGTCTCAGTGGACTGGAGTGTGGTCTCATCTCCATCCAGAAAGCAACCTGTACCCCAGTGAACCTCTGTCTTGTCTCCTACCTGCTCTGTGTGCTGGGGAGAGAGAGAGAGACAGAAAGAGACAGGCAGGGAGAGAGACAGTAGTGGAGAGAAGGGGGGCCAGAGTGTGACCATCCCCAAGGGCCTTTGCTGCTCTACCCCAGGCCTGCTGACCAAAAGGAATTTGTTTTTGCTACCCCCCAAAAGATCTCTTATACCACACATTTCCACTCAATACCAGAGGGACCCCCCCCACTCGCTTTCTAAATAATTGCAATAAAACAAACCTTTCTCTGCAAACCATTTCCTCCCCTCCCCTCAGCAGCACCATCCCGAGTAGAAGCCCAGGAACTTCCAAGGAACAAAGCACTAGGGGCCCTCAGGCTGTGTTCATGTGAGCTTTTTTGGGGAAAGGCTAGGGAGACCAGGTGTCCCTGTAGGAGCTGCCCTTGTATGGAGGGTCACTAGGCCAGGCTCTAACCCCCTGCCCATCTAGGGGCTTGGAGCTCTGTGAGAGGCTTGAGGAGGGAGGCCCTTGCCCCAAGGAGGGCAGTTTCTGGACAGGCCCCCCCCTTCCCACACCCCAGCTTCTAGGCCTAGGGAATGTGGGTGTAAGAACTACCCCCATGAAGGACCCCAGGCCTAAAGACCTAGCCTTTGCCTTACGCCTGCCTGGTGCCCACCCCTGTGGACATCCTGTTGACTGCCCTTCTCAGTTCCTAGAACCCCTATACCGACTGGCACTGCTATCTGCCTTGTAAGCCATAGCGCATGCGCGCCCAAAGAATAAACAGGCCTTGCCTTGGAATCTGGCACCATGTATTCTTTGAGTCTCTGGTTGGGAGGCAGGGAGTGAATGGATGAGGCCCATTCTAGGGACCCTGAGGTCAGGGCTGCTGCTTGCGATCCTCACACTCCTAAGACCCAGCCAGCCCTATCCTCTGAGGCCTCTGCCCTTCTCCACCTGGTGAGGGCCAGCTTCTCTTTACCTCTCCTTTGAAGCTGCCTGGGCTCCAGGTTTCCACAGGTTACCCTCCATATTGAACAGTACACAATGGATCAAGGCTTGTGGCCTGGTATCAGAACAGGTAACTGAACATAGGAGTGGGATCCTGGCAGAGGCAGCTCTCAGGGTATACAAGTTCAGGAGCTGATGAGAGCCTGGGCTGAGAAGCTGCTGGGCCTAGAGACAGAGTATGAGGGACCACAGGAACTTTCCCAGTATGCTCACTTACAAACAAGGTTCATTCTAGAATATTCATAGGTTAGATTCGTTTTTATTTTTTTGTATCAGGGATTGAATTCAGGACCTCACACTTGCCAGGCAGTTGCTGTGCCACTGAGCTACGTCCCTGGCCCAGGTCAGAATTGTTTTCAAGTCTGAGAAAGTGAATCTTTTAACACACCTTACACAAATATACAAAGTAAAACATAAAGAAAACCAAACACACAAATACTGTAAATGAACTTTTTATTTTTACATTTACTTTAAAATAGTGATATAGTACAGTACAAATGTAGGCACATGAGCTATTTCCATGATTTTTCTGCACTTATGAGTATTTGGATTTTTTTTTTTTTTTGAGACAGGGTCTTGCTATGTAGTTCAGCCTGGCCTCAAACTCACTATATAGCCCAGGCTAGCCTTGAACTCATGGCGACCCTCCTGCCTCAGCCTCCTGAGTGCTGGGATTACAGGCATGCATCACCATTCCCGGCTTGAATGTAATTCGAGGTCTATTCCTGTCTGGAAGTTCACAGCTGGAATGTTCATAAATCAGAGATTGACTAGGATTCCTGGCAGATGGGTGCAGCTGGCTGTCACTATTTCTTCACTCCCTGAGTACACAGCAAGGGCTGTCATAATCCCTCCCCAGCCTCCCAGGGAACTGGCCCAACACCCAAGAGCAGTGTACACAGGATAGAACTCAGCCTGACCTTAACTGCAAACAACCCCCAAGCTTTATTACACCGTTTGTGACCAACCCCCCTCCCCTACCAGTACTCATAGGTAACAGCCAAGACTCAAGCTAAAGCTCCACAGTCCTCAAAGGCTCTGGGCGGCAGGGCAAAGGGTACGATTGAGGCAGGCCTGGCAGCGAGGATGGATGGGCAGGCAGATCTGCTGGCCAAAGCCCACCAGTAACCCGTTGATCTCACGCCACAGCTCCCTGTGGAGGTGAGAGCCAAGTCAGTGTGGAGGAAGGGGAGGCCCCACCCATCAGAACACCCCCACTCCCAACCCACCTGGGCAGCCACTCCTCTAGGGCAGCGCGGGTTTCCTCTGGGGATTTGGTCATCCTCTTGGTCCACCTCAGTCGATTTGCAATTCTATGCACATGTGTGTCAACTGCTGTGTGGAGACAGGGCAGGATGAACCAACAGACTCTTCCAAACCATCACTGCCTAAAGCCTTGAGTAGTGTATGTGGCTGGGGGGCTGAGTCACCCACTCTAGGCACCCAGAGCAGGGACGGGAGCTACGCAGCCTTGGCTGATGTCTAGACCTGGGGCCTTTTCTTGGCAGCTGGGCAGCCCACTGCAGGGCTCCCTCCCATTGCCAGGGGAGGTGGTAGAGCCCAGTCCCAAAAATTCTGATGCCAACTCTGTGGGTGGGTAGGAAGGTATCTTTGCTCTAGACTCTGCTCCAACAACAGCTAACTTGGGTCAAGGGCACATTGGGGTCAGCCTTAGCTCAGTGTCTTTTCCGATTTTTGTTTTATTTGCAAGAGGGTGTACTCTTTTTGGTACTGGAGATCGAACTCAAGTCCTTGCACTTGCAAGACAGGTATGGTGTCATTGAGCTAAATCCCTGGCCCAGGTCTACTTTTTTGGAAGCAAAACCTTTACTGGTACATTTCAGATATACACAACGATAACCTTAATCATAGGGAATTTGTACCTGCACATGATATATCTTGCTTACTGTATTCCCATTTTCCTCTCCCTTTCACTCCTTTCCCTCTGTATTTACTAAAGCTGTTTCTATTTTTGCTTTTTCCTTGTCCCTTTCCTTTTCTCTCCCTTATTTCTCTTCTCAGTTGAACACTTTCTTCCCATTTCAAAATAACTATTATACCATTTGGTCTTTATTTCCACCTTCAGTTGAGAGAGAGGGTCTCTTTAGTTCAGGCTGATCTCGAACTCTGGGTGACCCTCCTGCCTCTGCCTCCCTGAGTGCTGGGATTATAGTTATGTGGGGCCATTGCAGTCTTTTTTTTTTTTTTTTTTGGTGACAGGGTCTTGCCATGTAGTTCAGGTTGGCGTTGAACTTGGCATATGGCCCTGGCTAGCCTCAAACTTGCAGTGATCCTCTTGCCTTGTCCTCTCAAGTGCCAGGATTATAGGTATGCACCACCATGCCTGACATAGTAAGTCTTTACAAAGAACCTATGGGTGCAAAAACAGACCAAAATTTACTACAAAGCATGCATTATCTAGGTAGAGTGTGTGGTTGGCATGTATGAGCCTCTGGGTTTGGTCTTCAGCATGAAAACAAAAAGCCTAATAAAAAGAGGAACCCTAAAAACTGTGTATTCTCAGCCCATAATTTCCCTGCTTCCTCTGCCCTATCTCCTGTGGTTTGAGCTCCTTTCTGGCCCAGGCACTGGCTGTGGGCACGAGGTTGGACAGCAGCAGCTTGTTCCAGCAGGTTGGCTTGAGATCATTGCTGCAGAGCTGGAACTGTGGCTTTCAGGGACAGAACAGAGAGTGTGGCCAGGCCTGCTGCCTCTGTGGTCTACCTGGGCCTCAGGCCTGTTCCCATCATAGCCACTGCAGAGGCTCAGCCTAGGTGCCTAATCACTAGGGTATCCTCTTCTGGCCCAGGCATCTTTGCCAGCTGCAATCCCAGCCCTGTTTTTTTTCCCGGGGTTCACCACCAGATGCTAATCCCTGCAGTAGCTCCCTTGCTTGGCCAATGCTTGGGAAAAAACACCTTGGGTACAGGCAGAGTATGATGGCTGGCGGTCACATGCCAGAAACCCTGAGCCTGTTTCCTCCTAACACAGATGTGACCATGTTCCTTAGGATATCCAGATACTCAGTCCATGGCCACATCATACGTGAGATTCTTATGCTGGCCCAGAGGGCTTCTAACACATCTGTATAGTTACATAGGGCAACTCCTTCATTGGCTTTGAAGGAAAGAGGCCAGGTGCCTGACCCAAGGTTGCCTAGCTGGAAGTGAAAGAGCTGGAATGGGTTCTTGAACCCACAGATCTAGCTTTTTATGTGAAGAAAACCTTTTCTCTCCCTTAGGAAGCAACCCTGGGCTCTCTGTAATGGTCAAGTCACAGCCAACCAGAGAGAGTGACTTCCCAACACTCTTTCCTGCTGTGTCTTATGTGCTAAAAATATACTCTCCTATTTTGCCATGGGCCTTCCCAGATGTGGTACCCAAACACAACACAGAGCTCTTGGGAGATGGGCAGGAAGCTGAGGGCAGTGCTCAGATAAGTTCAAGTGTAGCACTGAGAGTCAAGGATTTGAAGGAAGCTATGCCCTGCTCCTGCCCATCTTTGTTTTTCTAGGGATTGCTACTCTCCAGCCTCGATAGTAGCCACCAGCTTCCAACCACACTCTTGGCAGAGCAGCTGTCCTGTCAAGAAGTGCAGCAGGGATGCCCGCCCAGGCACCCTTTGAGGGATGACACCTGCCTTTAGAGCTCCTTCAGAATCCTAGAGAGGCTGGAGTCACTTTCCTGTTTTCTGGGCCGGCTGGGCTTTGCTGTCGTGTGGCTACAGAAGCTTTAATTTCTCTGGGCAAAGGTATGAGAAAGCAGCAGCACCATCCCCACACCAGGGAGTCTGCCTCACCCCACTGCACTGGAATCTCCAATGCAATCAAGTGACATCCAGGAAAAGGATTCCACGAAGGCCCCTGCCCCTGTCCCTGCCCCAAACCTCCCTATTCAGCTGTGTCATTTCAAAGTTTCCTGCTCTTGACCTCTTGCCCACTGTACAGCTTTGCAGACACTGCTCCTTCTGTCTGGAATTTGCTTCCTCCTCTTGGCCTGGCTAACCCTGCCTCACTTTGAGGTTACGAGGAAACAATCTCAGGAAGTCTTCCTAGACACTACTTGCCCAGGTCAGGCTCTGCAGCATGTGTGCCCTCATTAGTGCTTCCCCAACAGGTGAGGCACTCTTCTTCAATCTCTCTCCAGCAGGGGGCACACACCTTTGTCTAGTTCCAGGGCCCCTGAGAGAGCTCAGCAGGGAGCATGCACTCGGCAAATCTGAGCTGTCACTGTCAGTATCCATCTCTTGTAGGGTTGGTCAGCTCAGCATTGGGAAGACCTTCCTAAGTCTTAGATGAGGAGTCTGGAGCAAGGTCATAGGTCATAAAGATGTGGAGAATTTCAAAGCAGAGAGCAAGCCTAGAGCCCATCTTTCTTTCCTGTTGCACGTGCCACTCACCTATGCCTGATACTGTGCCCCAGGCCACAGCCATGGCTAAGTGTGCCATCTTGGGCCCGACGCCTGGCAGTGCCACTAGTTCTGCCACAGAGGCTGGGATGTCCCCATCGTAGCGGTGTTGCAGGATGGCACTTGTTTGCTTGATGAACTTTACCTTGCTCTGAAAGATAGTAAGGGGTCAGCCCTGGGTTGGGGAGGTGTAGCCTGACTTGAAAGGACAAGGCTCTGAGGAGGCCCATAAGGTCCCAGGGCTGCCTGTCACCTGCCCCTGGCTCAGACAGAAGTATCTGCTCATCCCCCTCCACAGTGGATGGGAAAGAGCCAAAGGCGGCAGGGAGACCCAAAGAAGGCCCTTGACAGGACCCAAATCAGGGCTAAACCCCTGTCATCCATGGACCAATGATGTATGTGGGGTCTAGCTTGTGTCCTTTTGCCCCCAGAGGTTGAGCCAGGAGGAGCAGGCCAGCCATTCCTAAAAACTTAGCTTTTTAGCACCTGAGCCTTCAGCAAGTAAGGCTGGAGCCCCAGACTCCCCTGCCAGCTGCTGAGCCAGGCAAGAAGTTTCCCATCCTGTGCCTGAGTGAAAAGGGCTATTTATTTAAAACCTATCTGACCAACTACATCCCACGCCACTGCTGAGTAGAAGCAGCCCCACCCATTGGGCCACTTTCGGTCCACCTACCACCCAGTGTTCTGTAGAACCGGGGAGCAGCCTCTTTGAGGCGATGCTTTCCAGGGAGGCTTGGAGTAAACAAAGGGGGAGACAAGGAAAGGAAGGGCGGGGAGGTGAAGGAAGGAAGGGGTGCAAACAGGAAAGGTCAAGGAGTTCCAGGGACAGAGTGCCAACCACAAAGCCTACTACACCCCACCCTACTGGGTGCTCAGTGTTGTGAGGAGCCTGTGATCAGAAATGCTTGCTCCTTGCCTTCTGTGTCTCTGCCAAGCCAGTGTCTCACCCCAGCCCCACTGCCATGGGCCAGGCTCACCCTCCAGAATCCCACGGGGTAGATGAGCTTGCCCAGCGTGTTGTCATCTGTCTGCAGGATGTTGTCTACTGTTAGGCCCTGGGCCCGAAGTCGTTGCATGGCACCCGCTGTCACCTGGTCTTTGGTCTGGCTGGAAAGCATCAACGCCAGCAGCACCTGGTACCTCTGTACCTGCTTATGCAATGACAGGGTCCAGGGTGCATTGGATTCTGGAGCTCATTCTGGCTCAGGCCCCAGTCAAGCCCTCTACCCACCTTTTCTTTGTCCCCCTGGACCTTCTACTCACCAAGGTTAACAGGGTGTATGTGGGGCTTGCTGTATGCTGAATGCCAGCTAAGAGCTGCTAGATCTCAGGCTGTCCTATGCCAGAGGTCTGAGAGGAAGCAAGTATCTTCCCTGTTGGGGCGAGGGGTATTACCTGGGCAGGTGAGGCCCCTGCCTACCTTTGGGGGGGCACTGGGGTCACAGCAGTGCTCAACCCCTAGCTGGTCCACAGGTGCATCCTTCTTGCTCCTCATGGTTCGAATATTGGCTAGCTGCTGCTGCCAGTCCTGGGGCTCCCAAATTGTCACTGCAAGAGGCTCAGTCCCCTCACTTTTCCCACCATCTGAGGCCTCATAAGCCACATGCAGTCTCTGTGCCTTCCGCTGTCGCTTCACAGGTCTGTGGCTTTTTCTTCCTTCTGCAAAAAAGTGCCACTCAGTCCTTCAAGTGGAGTCACAGGGGAGAGATGGGCACAGGTGCTGCCTATGCCCTTACTCATTCAGGCAAGGACTATCCAACATCTACCCCCGTGGGGATGCTCTGCCTCTTGCAACAGAGCAAGCAATCCTGAAAAAGCAGTTAGCACACCAGAATTCCAGTAACTGTCTCTACCTTTATACCCCCAACATGTCCTCTTAGCTGCATCTCCCTTATTTTTCTAGCACTCAAATCAGACTGTCAGGCCCCTTTCAGAACTCCTTGGCTTCCCTGTGGATTCAAGGTGAGTCCAAACTCTCCCTGGCCAAGAAAGCACCTATTGCTCTGGGAGGCATCATCACTTGGCTGTTCCCCACTGCACAACCTTCCCCTGCCATTCCTGTCCCAGAGGACTCCTTGTTTGGGCTTTCTTGGTGCACTAAGTGCCTGTAGAAACCCTGCTTTGGCCATCTGCACAGTCCTAACAGGAGAATATGGGGCCCTTGTTAGTTTTGCTCTCTGAGTCCTCTTTTTTGGTGCACAGTAGGTCCTTAAGGGTTACGGGACAAATACAATGAATGCCAAGCCTTTTCCTGTTTTTCTCTCAGCACCACCCTCTAGCTGAGGGAGACTTTGGGCTGGGTGTTTCTTGGCAGTCAATCCGGCCAAGAAGGAAGCAGCTCTGAGCACAGGGCTGCTCTGTACCCCACAGCCAGCGTGGCACAAGTGGACCATCCCCGGGCAGGCTAGTGGGACTGGAACTTTCTTGCTCCGGATGGGGGTGGGGCGGAACCTAGTCTCAGAGAAAGGTCGGGGGTGGAACCACAAGGCTGCACGTGGGGGCAGGGGGCTCGTAGGCGCTTGCGGGCTTTGCCGCGTGCTGAGTCAGAGTCCCAGTCTGCAATCCCCGGTCCTCTTCCCTCGCCTGTCCGTCCGTAGCTTGGTCGGGCACGGCGCTACCTGCAGCCACCTCGCGGTTCCCAGGCGGCGCGGGCTCCTCCTCATTGCCCCATGACCCAACCCTGGTCATTCGGGTCTGACTGCGCGTCACCATCCTGGCAGCCGCTGCCATCATGCCGGGCGCTGCTGACTACACGTCCCGGCGGCTCTGGCGGCCCATCACATGCTCAGTGCGCCCCCCCCGCCCAGAACTACGACTCCCGACAAGCCCTGTAGGAGTCCAGCACTGTCCCACCCCCGGAAGTGTAAGTTTCACTTCCGGTGGCGGGTTGGGGGTCCGGGGAGTGAGCCCTTCTCAGCGGCGGGCGGCCGCGCGGGGTGAGTGGCTCTTGGCTAGTCGGCCTCTCGTGCCGGCCGAGACCACTGTGTGGCCCAGCGGTGACCAGGCGGCGGGGAGGCGGGCTCCGTACACTCAGGCCTTAGCTACGCCTACTGCAGCTTAATCTCTGCTCTGCAAGCACTCATTGGCCTTATAAGTCACAGCGAGTTTGAGCTGGTCTCTGCTACAGGCGTTCCCGCGACAGCTTCTCGGCTACCCTGGGAGAAGAGAGGTGGCAAAAGTTGTGGCTTCCTGGACCTTCTGGCGACCACTCCCATCCCCTATATACAGAAGGCGGGAGCGGCCTTGTCTGAGCTAGTTAGGCCGGGCCTGCATCTCCTGTGCTTTTTGTGGATTGGGTAGCCAGGCTGTGTTGACTTGTCCCCACAGGATGGAGGGGAGAGGAGTTCTGTCTCCCTAAAATCTAGGGTGGGTGCGGTTGGAGGTCATCGGCAGCACTTGCGTGTAGATTTGTTCCTCAGCTGTTTCCAATGCCTATTTTTTCTACACAGAGGAGCCCTCTCCTGGGCCCCTGCCCACCATGGCCAAGCCATCAAACAAAGATTCAGGCTTGAAGGAAAAGTTCAAGATTCTCTTGGGACTGGGAACACCAAGGCCAAATCCCAGGTCTGCAGAAGGCAAACACACCGAATTTATCATCACAGCAGAAATCCTGAGAGTGAGTGAACTGCCTCTTCCCTTTGTTAACCTAGTGGGGAGGGCAAAGAAGGCTGTGTGTGGTGTCACAGGGTACTGTGGGGGATGGGTTGCAAGTGACTGCACTGGGCTGCTGTCCTCAGTATTACAACAGTTTAAGTAGGATCTTGGTGACCTGCTATAGCATACTTATCTTTTCAGTTCAGGTATTAATGTGAGAAAGCCCATTTTTGCCAGGTGTGGCCCGAATGCCTTCATCTTAACATAGGAATATGGCCAGGTGCTAACTGATAATATGTGAGTTTCTGGGAAAAGTGGATGCTTATTTTTTGGCTGTGGGATCCTTCTGCATGCACATAGTAAGTGTGTACACTTTTTTTTTTTTTCCCTTTTTTGAGACAGGGTCTCGCTTTGTAGTTCAGGCTGGCTCTGAGCTCACTATGTAGTCCAGGCAATCCTCAAACTCAGCAATCCTCCTGCCTCTGCCTCCCGAGTGCTGGGATTACAGGCGTGAGCCACCACGCCCGGCATTGTGGTATGTGGTATTGATTGCTGGTGGGTGTGAGTCTCCATGCCCAGCATTGCATGTGGTTACCGGGGGGTCGAACTCAGGACCTTACACTTGCGAGGCAGGCGCCAGAACCACTGAGCTAACCCTCCGGCCCTGAGCTCACTATGTAGACCAGGCAAGCCTCGAACTCAGCAATCCACTTGCCTCTTTCCCCTGAGTGCTGGGATTACTGGCATGAGCCACCACACCCGGCAGTGTGTACTCCTAACATTGAGCTACTCCCCACAGCTCATGTGTGGTAGGCAAGCACTCTTCCATTGAGCTACACCCCAGTCCTTTTTAAAATTTAAAATTTTCAGACAAGGTCTTGTGGAGTTGCCCAGGCTGGCCTTGAAATTGAGTTCTGTGTCGGTTCTCCTTTTTTTTGAGACAGGGTCTCGCTTTGTAGTTCAGGCTGGCCCTGAGCTCACTATGGAGCCCAGGCAAGCCTTGAACTCACCAATCCTCCTGCCTCTGCCTCCCGAGTGCTGGGATTACAGGCGTGAGCCACCACGCCCGGCACTGTGGTAGGTGGTATTGATGGCTGGTGGGCTGAGTCACCACACCCAGCACTGTAGTGGTTATGGGGAATCAATTTAGGACCTTGCACTTGCGAGGCAGGCGCCAGAACCACTGAGTAAATCTCCGGCCCTCTCCTTATTTTTTAATGTGTTTTAATCCCCTAACACATACTTTGATGCTGTTTTGCCCATAAGTAGTGTTAAAGTTTTGCTCTTGTAAAATTTCCAATTTAGAAACATCCAAAATGCTCATCACCTGATGATGGCTACCAAATAATGAGATATGATTCAGTAATAGAAGCAATAAACTGCTGGCACATGGTACAATGGAAATAAATATTAAAAATGTGCTAAGTCGGGCTGGAGATTAGTTCAGTGGTTCTGGCGCCTGCCTCGCAAACCCAAGGTCCTGAGTTTGATCCCTGGTAACCACATATAATGCTGGGCGTGGTGACTCACGCCCACCAGCAGTCAATACCACAAACCACAGTGCTGGGCGTGGTGGTTCATGCCTGTAATCCCAATATTGGGGAGGCAGAGGCAGGAGGATTGCTGAGTTGGAGGCTTGCCTGGACTACATAATGAGCTCAGGGCCAGCCTGAACTACAAAGCGAGACCCTTTCTCAAAAAAAAAAAAAAAAAGTGCTAAGTGAAAGAAGCTAGTTATAGAGGTCCCCATAATGCACAGCCCATTTATACAAAATATCCAGGATAGGCAAATCCAAAGGGACAAAAAGTAAATCAGTGGTTGCCATGGTTGAATAGAAGAAGGAATTGGTATGTGATTTCCTTTTCGGGTGGTGAAAATACTGGAGTTGGAGATATTGTAAGCCTGGTGACTTACATAGTTTAAAATCACTACAGTGATGTATTTTAGGGCTTGTAAGTTTTATCTCAATGAAACTTTGCAAGTCTGAAAAAAACACGTTGCCCATTGTCAATCTGCTGAGGTGCAGTAATAAGCTCTTTGCCAAATCCGATTTCAGAGATCTGTTACAGAGCTCTACTCTGGAAAATGCAAAGCAGTTTGTAGGAACTGAGTAAGTAGGAATTGATTGGAATTAGACCTGTCATCTGAATACTGATTCCTTTATCTTCTTTTTACTCTGTAGGAACTGAGTGTTGAATGTGGCCTTAACAATCGCATCCGGGTGATAGGGCAGATCTGTGAAGTTGCAAAAACTAAGAAATTTGAAGAGGTAGGTTTGTCTCAGATGCCATTTAAAATCCTTGAGTTTAGAGAAACAAAAACAGAAGCCTGGAGTCTTGTGTGTGTGGAAGCATATCCTCTCATTGCACATTTGGGTTGAGGAGATGATGGGATGTCAGGGGACACGGGACGGTGTGGTTTCAGGGAGGCTGCCTCACGGCACCATGGTCTTGGGCCTGCTTGGGAAATGTGACTGATTGGTGGTATCAGGCAGCCTCACAGAACAGACACAGCACATATATTTTTGATCATTATTTCCAGTCATGCTGTCTTGTGGGCAGAGTGGCTGGCTAGCTGTCTTTCTAGGGGACACGATCGATACAGACCATGTTAGAGTTCACCTGGTTTTGTGTGCAGCATTTGTGTGTGAAACTCAGGAGTTTCTCACTTCTGCTAAGGGAAGTAGCTACTATATCATCAGCATTTCACCTGAAATATGCAAGCTGCATGTCACCATGTAGCAATGTAAAAAAAACAACAGGCTGCATGTTGAGAACCTTGCCCTTGTAGGTATGGAATATCAGGATAGATACGCAGACCCATAAGACCTGCATGCTCAGTGTCTTTGTTGCTCCTCAGATTGTATCAGTAGGAATCTTGTGAATGCAGCATAGGAGAGGAGAGGAGAGTTCCAGAGAGTCTAACATCTAGGAGACCATAACCAGTTTAGTCCTCACTCCTAAAAGGAGGAGGCCCAGGAAAGTGAGTGGTATGTAAACCCTGGTTGAAGGAACAGAAAGGTGAGTGAGAGCCAGCTCAAGTCCTCATCACATAAGACAGCTGGGTGGCTCTGGGCAGCAGGAATCAGTTCCCCACAGCTGGTGGGAGTTGTGAGAGAAGCAGACTTCAAAGGCTATACAGAGTTCCTTAGCATCTTTCTTTAGGTAGGTCCGCACAGGGGAAAGTCCTGGCTCAGGCCTCACCCTGTATATCTGATTCAGGGACTTCCCATGCCCTTTCCTTTAGAGTCTGAGCAGCTTTACAGCAGACTCTTTCACAGTCTTAGGAAAACCAAGACTGCTCTCCTCATTTACCTGGTGTCCTCTCCAGCCATCAGCCTGTGTCTGGTTAAAGGGACTTCTTGGGTTTAAAGTGATTCTGAGACCTGTGGTCATTGCAGACTTCTGAGGAACTTGTTCTAAGGCAAAAGATCCCATTGTTCTGCTCTGTCCTTTGCTTAGTCATGTCCTTGCATCAAAGGGCAAGGGTTCTTGGAGATCACACCCTTACCACTGACCCCTCTTTGCTGCTGGCAGCATGCAGTGGAAGCACTCTGGAAGGCTGTTGCGGACCTGTTGCAGCCAGAGCGGCCACCAGAGGCCCGACATGCAGTGCTCGCCCTGCTGAAGGCTATTGTGCAGGGGCAGGTAAGGGGAAGATCCTGATGAACTTTGGCTGATGTAAGGTCACAGCCATGTGGACTCTTATGTTGGGTTGGGTGCTATGTGTGGGATTCAGTGGTTGCCAGGGGCTTCAGAGATGGATATCATGCCTGGCATGATATCATGGTGCCATTACTCCTATCTGTGTGACCCTGGTTACTGGATCCCCAGGGTCTTACCTCTTCACTTTTGATGCAGGTGATGGCTTAACCTTCCTCCTCTGGGATATTCTGGAGATGGGAAGATACCATTCATGGAAACATGGGAACAGTGTCTGAGATGGCCATTATTACTTTGCTCCTTGTGCCTTGTTCCCAAGCCAGAGCATTCATCATGCTCCAGCTGGGCAGGAATGTTCAAATGGTTGAACACCCAAGCCCTATCTTGGTACCTACCCCTGCTTGTCCACTTGTGTTGTCCCTCACCTAGTGCCTTTGTCCTTTGTCATCATAATGTGTGTAAAGGATCTGCTCAGGGTTATGAGTTGGGAGATGGCAAGGACTGCATTGTCCTTGTTGTTTGTCCTGCCATACTCAGAGCCCAATACAGTAGGTGGTCCACACATAGAGTCTACTACCAGCCAGTGACTCTGGTCCCCTGCCCTAGGCCCACAGGCTTTGCCAACCATCCTTTGTAAGGCATCCCTGAGGAAAGGACTGCAGGCCAGGGCCAGTGTCTCAGTGCCTGCTGCACTTCCTGTCCTGTAGAAAGGCAGTCATGTGGGAGAACTTAGCAGGGCTGTGCTAACCCAGTGGTTTTGTCTTTAGGGTGACCGCTTGGGAGTTCTCAGAGCCCTCTTCTTTAAGGTCATCAAAGATTACCCCTCCAATGAAGACCTCCATGAAAGGCTGGAAGTGTTCAAGGCCCTCACAGACAATGGGAAACATATCACCTACTTAGAAGAAGAACTGGGTGGGTGCCACATTGGGTGCGACCATGTATCAAATTTAACCTGAGATGGGGAAGGACCGGGGGGGCATCTGCAGGGGTGTAGGTCCACTCACCTGGCTCTCCCAAGTTGCTCTTTTCACCATGCGGCTCTTGGGCTTCACTCTAGACCTAGTGGCTCAGACTTCGTAGGAAGTGGGCCTCGAACCTTTGAGTGGAAGTGGTTGGATGTCAAGGAAGTGAGCTTTCTGTCACTGAGGGAGGATACTTTCAACCCATCTCATCTAGAGCACCCTGTCTGAACTCAGCTTGAGTTACCACTGTTGGCTCATCTTTTCTACCCTGCCAGTGAGACATTTTGGTTAGACTTCAGACTTCATGTCCCTGTTGTGGGGAGAGGAAGGAGGAGGAAGTAAATCTGACAGATTTTGCTGCTGTGAGGCCCAGAGATGGCCCCTGTGGTTGATCTGCTGCAGGAAGGGTGCTGACAGCTGCTGTCACGTTTCTGTCTGAGGCTGGCAGCCACGCATGTGTATGTGTCTCCTTCCAGAGACTCTTGGGGTGACAGGAGTACCTGGGAATCTGTCTCCTGAACATGGCATTCTTAAATATCTGCCCTGTAATGTGTGTTTCCCTCATAAGGGGAGTTGGGGCCGAGTGTGAACTGCATAGTCTACTGCCGTATGACTCTGACTTTCAGGCAGATTGGTAGTATCCATTTATGGTCCCTGTGTGGGCTCTTGCTGAATCTCCTTGGGCCCCATGAGTTGCCTGCTTGTGATTACAAGAGGACTGACAGTGTGCTCCTCACCAGTAATGGAATTCAGACTCATGTTCTAGAGGGAGGAAGCAAGGAGGAAGCGTAGTCTCAGCTTCTCAGCAAACTGCTGTTCTCTTCTCTTACAGCGGACTTTGTCTTGCAATGGATGGATACCGGCTTGTCTTCAGAGTTCTTGCTTGTGCTTGTGAACTTGGTCAAGTTCAACAGCTGTTACCTTGATGAACACATTGCATCAATGGTTCAGTAAGAAAATTTAAATAAGGACTGGGAGTATAGCTCAGTGGTAGAGTACTTGGCTAGCAGGCACCAGACCCTGGGTCCAGTGATCACCACCAGCTCTAGAAAAAGAATAGAAAAGAAGTTAAATAGTGATATCCCGATATAATTCCATTGCTTTAGCTTTTCAGTTCACCTGTGGAGGGTTAATAAAATGATTGAAGCTACCAAATAAATAGAGGAGTTGGGGGCCACAGATTTAACTCAGTAGCACTGCCATCTGGCAGGCAACCACAAGCTAATGAGTTCAGTTCCCATTACTGAAAAAAAAAAAATAGAATTGGAAGTAGACCTGTCTTATACTTAGTTATCCTTTTGTCATTATTTTCTTAAACATCCTGTGATGTCCATGAGGGTAGGGCTTTGTCTCATGCCAGACACTCTGCACTGAGCGCATGGCTGTCATAGAGCGGGGACTCTAAGGAAGGATATGCTGTTCCTGTAACTGACATCATAAAGTGATCAAAAGATGAAGTACAGTTAGTTGCTCAGCCTTTGGCAGACACACTCTGAACTCACTTTGGCACTTCCTCCCCAGCATGATCTGTCTGCTATGTATCCGGACCATGTCCTCTGTGGACATTGAGGTCAGTGACACCCCTACCCAGGGAATAGTTTGTTGCACCTTTGTTTCTGGGATACTGGGATTCTGGGGTTAAGTCCTACATGCCACCCTCTGGCTTTGTGGCCCCAGGCAGCTGCTTGGTCCCTCTGAGCTGCAGAAATCTGCCCTGGGAGCATAGTTAAGTGGGCTTCATTGTGGGATTCTATCTTAAAATAAGACAAAATAGTGTTGATGACCTATAGGGATGGAATAAGGGAGCCTGTCCAAATGTGTGCTGTCTTGGTCTGTGATTCATAGGGAGGCAGTTTGGGCCGTGAAGAGTAGGGTGGCACCAGTGTGATCTTTCCTTCTCTCCTGCAGGTCTCCCTGCAGGTGCTGGATGCTGTGGTCTGCTACAACTGCTTGCCAGCTGAGAGCCTCCCTCTGTTCATTGTCACCCTGTGCCGCACCATCAACGTAAAGGAACTCTGTGAGCCTTGCTGGAAGGTAGGGAGTCTTTTCTTGGGACAGCATCCTTTTTTGTTTGTTTTGAGACAGGGTCTCACTCTATACCTCAGGCTAGCCATGAACTCATTATGTAACCCATGTTGGCCTTGAACTTGGAGCAATCTTCTTGCTTCAGCCTCCTGAGTGCTAGGATTATAGGTATGCGCTACCATGCCTAGTTTGGGATAGCATCCTAAATCTAAGTACATTATAGGAAAGTGGGTGGCATATGTTTTTTTGGGTTAGCAGGCAGTGGCCTGTTAAGTGAAGTCCAGTGGCCTTTCCCAAGCAGTTGACCTGGGGCCAGGCTCTGAGTACCATTGAGAACTCTGTAGCTTTTGGTTTGAGAGGAGGTCCTAGGGAGCTGGCTGTGTCACGGGGCTGCAGTGGCAGTGTGAGATTGAGGGCTGGGATTCCCTTGATAGTTTTGGGATGCCCCTAAGGAGATTGGAACTTGTATCTGCCACTCCCTATGATGTATATTCTGTCCCCTAGCTGATGCGTAACCTCCTGGGCACTCACTTGGGGCACAGTGCCATCTATAACATGTGCCGCATCATGGAGGACAGGTGAGTGTGGGCATCTGAGGTGACAGTGAGGGTGAGTGGGTTGGGATTAGCCCCCAGAAGCCTGCAGGATGAGGCTTTCTTGTGTTGACACATGCCTAATATGGATGCAGTTGGGGTTTTCCTGGTACTGCCGGATGCCTATTCCAGGAACTTTCACTAAAGCTAGGTGCCTCATATGTATGCTCTTCCATCCTATCCAACCTGCCAAATCAAAAAGTCTGTAACTGAGTTCAGCACCTTTTTGGTCACCTGCATGTCTCCAGTGTGGTTCCATCACTGTTTATCCTGTTACAAAACTAGACTCAGGGTGTTCACCTAATGTCTCCCTGGCCCTCACCCCATACCTAAACCATTATAGTCCTGTTGCTTTCCCCAATGATTTTTCCAGCTGTGCTGCATGCCCTAAAAATAGAGACTGCTGTGGGCACTGCCAGTGCTAAGACCCTGATTGGACTCCACACAGGGGTAGGGCCCTACTCATATTAGTCTTTCTGGGGATTGCTTTCAGGACCTACATGGAAGATGCCCCCCTGCTGAGAGGAGCTGTGTTCTTTGTGGGGATGGCTCTTTGGGGAGCCCACCGACTCTATTCTCTCAAGAACTCCCCAACATCTGTATTGCCATCTTTTTATGAGGTAATGGGTTTTCATGCTGCAGTGAGATGGCAAGATTGGGGGGCTGACCTCAGGCCTGTCCAACTGGCTGGCTGGCTGCTGAAGGCAGGTATGAAGAGGTGCTTGATTTTCAACTAAAGATGAGATTTAGGGCCATTTGAAGATTTTGTTTGCAAACAAACATTGTCTTATGAGTTTCATCTCTTGCAAATGGGCACTGGAAATGCTCAGTGCTACCCAGGGGTGGCTGTCTTCCTGCTGGTGATGATTCTCTTTTGTCAAGTACTTACCATCTTTGTGGAAGATGGAGTGATATATCTTTGGCTTCTTTTTCCGTGGTGCCTTGCAACATTCAGAGCATTTCCTGAGCCAGTTCACACATCATTTTCATGGGTCCCTTGGTAAGCTGGGATGATTGCATGGTCCTCATTCCACAGTGCAGAGCGGCTCTGACAAGCTGCATCTCCTGTTCTGCAGGCTTTCTGCATTCCCTCCGCAGCCACAGCATAGCACAGGGTATGGTCTTTGTGTGCTGCTGATGCTGGAGCTCAGGCTATAGCTGCCAGCTTCTGCAGTGCTAGGACATGGGTTTGTCTCTATCAGGCCCATTGGAAGCGGGAGCTTTGGGGCCCTGTCTGGGTCCCAGCCATAATAGTACAGTATAGCAGACACCCTTCTGTGTTCCTCATGTGTTTTTGTGGTCCGTGGCCATGAGTGTAAGTGCTGCTTTCCCAGTGTGTGAGCTAGGAGTAGCTGACACTGAATGCTCTTTGCTTCATGCTGTAGGCCATGGCCTGTCCCAATGAGGTGGTGTCCTATGAGATCGTGCTGTCCATAACCAGACTTATCAAGAAGTATAGGAAGGAGCTTCAGGCAGTGACATGGGACATTCTGCTGAATATCATGGAGCGGCTGCTTCAGCAGCTCCAGGTAAGATGGAGTAAAAGTCACAGGTCAAGGGTATTGATACCCTAGACAGGTGGCCTATTCCCAGGGGGTGGTAGCCTATGTGTCTAGGCCCTGTCTTTGGGGTCCCAGAGCCTGCTGCGATGGTGTTCACTTCTGAGTCTCGGAGGTGCCATTGGTCTTCCAGTGAGAACAGGATCTCTTTTTTTCCTAAGTCTGCTCACTTGTTTTGACCCCAGACAGGAATGTGCAGTAGGTGAGCAGACCTGGGCCACTGTTGCTCAAGGCCAGTGGAGAGACAGAGCAGGTCACCTCTATGGGCTGAGTGGGCCCTGAAGGCAGGTCCCAGAGCATCTGGAGTGCTGGCTGTGGCTTTCCCATGATTTTGGATGACACAGCATTAGTGAGTCTCTTAAATGTAGCCCTGAAGACCCCAGGGCCCATAGGCACATAGCTTTATTTATTTTTTTTAGTTTTTTGAGACAAGGTCTCACTTTGTAGTTCAGGCTGGGCCTGAGCTCACTATAATTGCCTAGAATTTGGGACAGTCGGGCCTGAGCTCACTATTTGGCCTCAAATCTGGGACAGTTCTCTTGCCTCTGCCTCCTGAGCACTTGGATTATAGGTGTGAGCCACCACGCCTGGCAGGCACATAGTTTTTTTTTTTTTTTTTTTTTTGGCTATACTGGGGATTGAACTCGGGTCCTTGTGCATCCAAGGTTGGTGCAGTACCACTTGAGCTAAATCCCCAGCCCAGGCACATAGCTTTTGATACAAGAGCTGTGTCAGATGAGTAGAGCATCTACCATAGCCAGGGATGGATGATATCCAGGGATCAGGCCAGCAGAAGGAAGGACTTGGGCTCCAGAGGTCTGAGATGAGTCCTCCTAGGGCCAGGGTGTCCCCCAGACTGTTGCCGTTGACTGGCTAGCTAGGCAGCACTTTAGCCTAGGATGACAGTGACAGGGGCCGCACCACTGGGGATTCAGCAGGTGCTAGAACCTGGGAGAAGTGTGTAAGGGTATGAAACTATACCTATTCTCTCCTTTCTGCTGTTCCTTTGAGGCTGGGCTATGGGGTTTTAGCCAGGATTCCCCAGGGTAGGGAACAGACAAGAACATATCTGCCCATATGTCCCAGTGAGGCCCAGCTGTGGGCCTGACTGCATGTCCACATGCAGCCATTGAGAGGAGGTCTCCTAGGCTGTGGAGAAGTGGAAAGGAGGACTGAGCCTCTTGAGGGGAGTAGAAGTAGTCTGTGTGATATACCTTGGTACTGTAGGACCTGGACAGCCCAGAGCTCAGGATCATCGTCCATGACCTGCTGACCACTGTGGAGGAGCTGTGTGACCAAAATGAGTTTCATGGCTCGCAGGAACGATACTTTGAGCTGGTGGAGAGCTGTGCGGACCAGAGACCTGTAAGACTCCATACTCCCCATCCTGTGGGGCTTTGGCCAAGATGGCTGCAGGGAAGAGGCTCCTGGGAACACTGGCTGAGGTTCTGAAGCCAAGGTTTCCAAGTTAGAAGTAAAGCGCTGGGTAGGTCCCTACTTTGCCAGGATCTATGCTGCAGCAAGGAAGCCTGCCAGTTCAACAGGCAGTGTGTGTGGCTCTGCCAAAGAGCTCAATGCTAGCCTAACCTTTAATTTCCTCCCACCTGTGTGGAGGAAGTTCTGACTGCTCTGCGGAGACTGACTGCTCTGTGCTGTACCCAGGCAGTAGAGTCATTTTGCCAGGAACACTTAGCCCTCAGCCAGGCTGCCTGTGGATTTTGACGTTTGTTTCCCACTTCCAGAAGGCCTTTGTTGCTGTGGGCTTCCCATCTGGGTCACAGGGGGAAGAAGGTCTTTTCAAGCAAACATGTTTCTCCTGGGCAGCAGTCTGGTTGTGGGTCGACAGACCCTTTGGCTCCTTGACATTGGCCTTTTTTCTTCAACAGGAGTCCTCCCTTTTAAACTTAATCTCCTACAGAGCTCAGTCCATTCACCCAGCAAAGGATGGCTGGATCCAGAACCTGCAGCTGCTGATGGAAAGGTTCTTCAGGTAGTGGAGCCTCTGTGGCCTGCCCTGGGCCCAGGGCTGACTCTTGATGAGAGTCAAGACTTTTCCTTTCTGATTCTTGAAAGCAGTGGTTTTCACTGAGGGGAAGAGACTGGGTTTACGTAGAACATAGTCCTTTAGTGAGACCCTAGTGTGGCGTCTTGGAAGGCAGAGCCCTCTGTGCCCTTAGCTGGGTCTGGATGTTGAGCCAGGATCCATGGGGAGAGCCTGGGGAGTCAGGTCTAGCCACTCAGCCTCACAGCATGTTCTCCCTTCTTCCCCATGCCCAGGAATGAGTCTCGGAGCGCTGTGCGCATCAAGGTGTTGGATGTGCTGTCCTTCGTGCTGCTCATCAACAGGCAGTTCTATGAGGTGGGTGGGGCTAGTTTTCTCCTGGGTGTTGTACCCCTCCTGGGTGTGCCCGAACCTAGGACTTCCCATTCCTACTGGCACCACTCTGTCAAAGGCATCAACTGCCTCAATTCCTTCCTTTTTCATTCACTCATTTTTTTCATTCTGTGGTGTCCTGCCAGCATTGTGCCAGGCCTGTAAACTGTAGACTAGGTAGGGGAAGGTGGGGAGACATACACAAGCCTTTAAGGCTGTGGCTGTTATCACTGAGCACCCGGGAGTCTCTAAAGAGTTCTGGTCTGAGTTGAAAACAGGCTCATGAGGGATACTTGTTGTGTATGTAATTGCTTTTATTATTTGCTTTTTGGCTGATCGCTAGGTGGTGGGCTGTCCTGGGCCCTGCCTGGTAGTTCTTCCTCTGCCTTCCCCTCTATGCCACCCTTTTCTTCTAAAAGAATATCATTATGTGTACGTGCATGCCCTTTTGTTGGAGATGTACTCTAAGTTCTGAAGCCTCCCTTTCTTCCTTCCTCATTCTAGATCAGAAGCCCTCCCTGTCACCCTTTTGTTTCCTGGCCTGCCCCACCTAGCTCTGCATTGCAACCCCTCCCTTCCTTAAGCAGAGTTCAATGCCCCCTTTTCCAGGAAGCCCCTCCAATTTCTCTAGTCCCTCATCAGGATTAATGTCACTTGCTTTTTTCTGTGTCACTTTTTACCTGCCTCCATAAAAACTCTTGTAGCACTCCCCCATTATAATAGGTTCTGTGATGTTGGGGTTTTTCTATCACCAATGTAGACACGGCTCTCACTGTAAGGTTTTGTGTATATGCATGTGTGCATGCATGTGTGTGTGTGTATGTGGGAGATGTTGGAGATCAAGTTCAGTGCCTCACTCATTCTAAAGAAGTTAATAATTGTGACACTAACTAACAGAAAGCATGTAGAATCATTGTTTTGGCTGCATTATATCAGGCCATGGCTTTGGCTCTGTATCTGTGCCAGGCTAATGTATAGCAATCAGTGATATGAACTGAGAGGGGCTGGGCAGGTGCCCTGAGAGAGGGCCCCTGAAACTACTTCAATAGGCCCTAATGACATTTTTTTTTTTTTTTGAGACAGTGTCTTGCTTTATAGGTCAGGGTGGCCCTGAATTTGCTATATAGCCCAGGCCACCCTCAAACTCAGCATTTCTCCTGCCTCTGCCTCCCAGTGCAGGGATTATAGGCGTAAGTTACCACACCTGGCATTATGATATGTGCTTTCCAGGGATCGATCTCAGAACCTTGTACTTGCAAGGCAGAATCCAGAACCACTGAGCTAAATCCCTGGCTCCCTGATGAGATTCTTGCTCAGCTTTTTTGCAATCTTAATGATTTAACTTTTTAAAATTGATTTGTTGAGGAATTGGGTGTCCCTGAAATGCCTCCCTCCCTGAGGAATAAGGGGCTTACCTTCTGTCTCTGTGGCCCATGCAGGAAGAACTGATTAACTCAGTGGTCATCTCTCAGCTTTCCCATATCCCTGAAGATAAAGACCCCCAAGTCCGAAAGCTGGCCACCCAACTGCTGGTTGACCTGGCAGAAGGCTGCCATACCCACCACTTCAACAGTCTGCTGGACATCATTGAAAAAGTGAGAGCTGCATAGGGCCCATGGCCAAGGGGAGGGCATGGAGGGAGCATCTAAGTACCAAAGTGCCAAAGTCCTGTGGACAGGAGTCCCCCTGTACTACTGTCTGCTGTCAGCTTTGTGACTATTCTCAGAGGTAAGAGTGTCCTTCCCAGCCGAGACAAGTGGTGACCAGAGCCCGGGCTGGCCTGCAGGAGTTTAGAAATGGGTATTATGGGGCTGGGGATTTAGCTCAGTGTTTCTGGCACCTGGCTTGCAAGCACAAGGTCCTGAATTCAATCCCCAGTATCAAAAAAAAAAAAAAAAAGGTATTGCTCTGTAAGAATTGGGTGTTGTGTGACTCCCTGAGAACTGGGCTAGATGCTGGGAGGTTCACACAGAGCCCTGGAGACAAGGCTGTGGCCTGTGTCCTCCTGACAGCCAGTACTTTTCCCTTTTAGATCTGAAATGCACTGTGATTCCTAAATGGCCAGTTGGATATGTAAAGTACACCTTTTTTCTTTCTGAAAAGTGAAAGAGAAGGTTTTTGTGATAGAAAGTGTTAGGTCTGACGTTAGTGGAGCTAGTACCTGGGACTGACATGCTGATCTCTCTAAGGTGATGGCCCGCTCCCTCTCTTTGCCGCCCGAGCTGGAAGAAAGGGATGTGACTGCCTACTCCGCTTCCCTGGAGGATGTGAAAACTGCAGTCCTGGGGCTCCTGGTCATCCTTCAGGTGAGTGGGTCCTCTGCTGGTGGCTTCTTCTGGGAGAGTGTGCTACCCAGCTCCTGTTCCTTCTTATTGGAGGCTGATCTTCAGGGACACATCTCCCTGGCTACCTGGACTGTACAGTGGTCACAGGGGCGTGGTGGCTGTGGTGGACCTCAGGGTGAGGTCCTGACTGGGTGAGAGGCCTGTGGGGCCCTTGCTGTCTATTGTGGCATTGACCCTGAGTCCTGGTCAGAGCCACATTCTGTCCTTATGTGATACTTGCCCTGACTGGTGTCTCATCAGTTGAAGAGGACAAGGCAGCCTACTCCTGCTTGATAGCTGTCTGAGTTTCAAAACAGCTCTATTTTTCACATACTGTAGAACTCACCATTTTACAGTGAATGACTTGATGATTTTCAGTGTATTCACAACTGTGTGGTCATCACTGCAGTTAATTTGGGAATATCCCATCATCCCAAAAGAAAGCCCATACTCATTAGCCAGTATTCCCTAGCCTCTGGGAGGCCCCAGTCTGCATTCTCTTTCCATCCATTTGCCTATTATGGACATCTCACATAAATGGAATCACACAAAATGTGGCCTTTTTGTTTGTTTCACTGAATACCATGGTATGTTTCACTGAATACCATGTTTTCCAGATTCATCCGTGTTGATGAAAGTGTCAGTACATCATTCCTTTTTACAACTAAATAATGTCCCACTGCATGGATGGTCTATATTTTTATCTATCCATTTGCCTGATGGTAGATACTTGGGTTGTTTCTCCCTTTTGACTCTTGCGAGCAATGCTGTTTCAAATATTGTTATGCAAGAGTTTATGTGTACATGTGTTTCCTCATCTGGGTGTGGGGCACATTGGCGGGCTGGAGGTTAAGTTCGTGTTTAAGGTATTTTGTGGAGCTGGAGCTGCCAGCCTGTTTTGTACCAGGTCTGCACCATTTCACATCCCCTTGGAACATGTGTGATATTCTGATTTCTCCACCAGGGAGAAAGTGTTTGACAGCAGTTATATCTGTTTTCTTTGCTTTCTTTGTACTTTCCATTTCCTTGTTCTTCGATCCTTTTTTTGAAATGAAGCTTGGTATATTGCCTAGGTTGGTGTCAAATTCTGCTCCTGCTGAAGGTAGGCTACAGGTGTGAGCCGCTGTACCCCACTTGTTTCTATTTCTATGACTGTAGCATCTTAGTGGGTATGAAGTGATGTCTCGTTGTGTTTTGCTGATAGGGAATTGAATCCAGACCCTTGCACATGCTAAACAAGGGCTATACCACTGAAGTATACTATCAACCCAAACATCTTTTCATATAGTTGTTGGCCAGCTGTGTATCCTCTAAAGAGAAATATCTGTTAAGGCCTTTGCCTATTTTTTACAGAGTCATTTGTCTTTGTGTTACTGAAGTGTAAGAGTTTTCTGTAGGTGGTACAAGTTAGGAGTGTGGGACACACCTGTAGTCCCAGCACTCGGGAGGCTGAGGCAGCAGGATCACTGAGAGATTGAGGCCAGTCACTGGGCTACATAGTGAGACCGTTTCAAAAAGTCGAAACAAGACCCAGAAGAGTTCTTTGCTCTGGACATAAGTCCCATGTTCTGCAGATGTCTCCTGGCCCTACAGATGTCCTTGCCATATGATGCTCAGGGGCTCCTGTGGTCTTGGTGCCATAGCTCCACTTGGCCCCATACATCCGTCTCTCTTATCCCTGCACATCCTTTGTCATCACAGATCTCATGTGTCACCTCATATTCCTTCTCTGATCCCCATATACCCCCTTTTTTTTATTGAATCCAAGAGGTCACACATTGAAGACAAGTGACCAGTACTGATCTATACCCTCAAGCTCTTTTAATATTGTGTGTTTTTTTTTTAATTTTTTTTTGCTTTTTGAGACAGGGTCTCGCTTTGTAGTTCAGGCTGGCCCTGAGCTCACTATGGTGCCCAGGCAAGCCACCGCAAACTCAGCAATCCTCCTGTCTCTGCCTCCCGAGTGCTGGGATTACAGGCGTGAGCCACCACGTCCTGCATTGTGGTATGCAGCGTTGATTGTTGGTGGGCGTGTCTCCATGCCCAGCATTATATGTGGTTACCGGGGATTGAAATCAGGACCTTGCGCTTGCGAGGCAGGCGCCGGAACCACTGAGCTAACCCTCCGGCCCCTTTTAATATTGTTTTAAGAATCTTGCTAAATTACTGAGACTGTTCCCAAACTTGTGATTCTCCTGCTTCAGCCTCCTGAGCAGCTGGATTTATAGGCAAGTGTTACCACACCCAGCTCAGCACATCCCATTTTGTCACTACCACACAGCTCCAAGTGGGCAGTGTGATCAGGCTGTTCCTTTGGCCATTGTACCTTGATTGCTGGTTTTCAAAACTTCACAGTGTCACTTAAGTATACGTGAGTATTAATACCTCATAAAGTGTAATATATGTATATGTAATATATGAATTCATTGGTTTAAAACCTTCTGATTCAAGGCTGTGTATGATGGCACATGTCTGTAATTCCAGTACTTAGCAGGCCAAGGCAGGAAGATCATAAGTTCAGCCCAGCCTGGGCAATTTTTTGAGACCTTTATTCAAAAAGAAATACAACTTCTACTTTTTTTTTTTTTTTTGAGACAGGGTCTCGCTTTGTAGTTCAGGCTGGCTCTGAGCTCACTATGTAGCCCAGGAAAGCCTCGAACTTGGCAATCCTCCTGTCTCTGCCTCCGGAGTGCTGGGATGACAGGCGTGAGCCACCCCGCCCAGCACTGTGGTATGTGGTATTGATTGCTGGTGGGTGTGAGTCTCCACGCCCAGCATTGTATGTGGTTACTGGGGATCGAACTCAGGACCTTGCGCTTGTGAGGCAGGCACCAGAACCACTGGGCTAACCCTCCAGCCCCACAACTTCTAGTTTGTAAGATGTTGGATGATTGAACAGGTTCCTGCACTGTTTGTGTATCCTGAGTTTTTATTTCTTGGCACCATTTGATGAGAGCCAGACAGTCCTCCCTCATGTGAATCTTTTTTGGTTCTTTGCTTTTGGTTTTATTGAGAGTCTTGCTAGGTAGTTCAGACTTATTTAGAACTCACTGTTGTAGTGCAGGCTGGCCTTAAATTCATGGCAGTCTTCCTGCCTTAAGCAAGTGCTGGGATCACAGGCATGTGCCGCTATACTTGGCTAGTATTTTTTTTCTTTTTGAGGCAGAGGCTCACGTTGTTCAGGGTGGCCCTGAACTCACTATGTAGCCTAGGGAGGCCTTGAACTCAGCAGTCTTCTGCCTCTGCCTCCCGAGTGCTGGGATTACAGCCATGAGCCACCATGCCCGGCATTGTGGTATGTGGTGCTGATTATTGCTGAGTGTGAGTCACCACTCCTGGTATTGTTGTATGTGGTTACTGGGGATCGAATCAGGGACCTTGTGCTTGCTAGGCAGGTGCTGGAACCACTGAGCTAAATCTCCAGCCCTTGACTGGATAGTCTTATACATCAGAGTCTGTGCTCCTTGCCATCCTGACCTATGGGAAAGGGGCTTGCCAACTGTAGGCCCTCTGGCCTGGATGACCTTAGAACCTTTTTTTATTTCATTTTTTATTTATTTATTTTTATTTTTATTTTTTTTTTTTGAGGCAGGATCTCGCTTTTGTAGTTCAGGCTAGCGCTGAGCTCACTATGTAGCCCAGGCAAGCCTTGAACTCAGCAATCCTCCTGCCTCTGCCTCCCGAGTGCTGGGATGACAGGCGTGAGCCACCACGCCTGGCTCATTTTTTATTTTTGAGACACGGTCTTGCTTTGTAGTTCAGACTGGCTCTGAGTTCACTATGCAGGCCTCAAACTCAGCAATCCTCCTGCCTCTGCCTCTGGAATATTGGAATTACAGGCGTGAGTCCCCACACCTGGCTTTGTGATATGTGGTACCAGGATTGAACTCGGGACTTTGCATTTCCCAGGCAGATGCCCAAACCACTGAGCTAAATTTCTGGCCCCAGTAGAACCTTGTTTTGTAGAGGGAAGGTAAGATGTTCTGTTCTGCCTTGGAACTCCAGCCTTGACTTATTTCTTTGTTTATGCAAAGTATGGCCATGTTGTTTACATTTAATTCTTTTTTTTTTTTTTTTTTTTTGCTTTTTGAGACAGGGTCTCGCTTTGTAGTTCAGGCTGGCCCTGAGCTCACTATGGTGCCCAGGCAAGCCGCCACGAACTCAGCAATCCTCCTGTCTCTGCCTCCCAAGTGCTGGGATTACAGGCGTGAGCCACCACATCCGGCATTGTGGTATGCGGTGTTGATTGTTGGTGGGCATGAGTCTCCACGCCCAGCATTATACGTGGTTACCGGGGATCGAACTCAGGACCTTGCACTTGCAAGGCAGGCGCCGGAACCACTGAGCTAACCCTCCGGCCCTACATTTAATTCTTTATAATTAGAAGATCATAACTGGCCACAGTAGTGTATACCTATAAACCTAGCACTCTGGAAAATTGAGGCAGGAGATTTGCGAGTTCAAGCCTAGTGTGGACAACTTAGCAACTTGAGCTCTTGTCTCAAAATATAAACTAAAAAAGGAGTGTAGATGAGCTCAGTGCAAAGACCTACTTACAATTCCCAGTATCACAACCACTGAATAAAAAAGTTATGTCTGTCTCAATGACAGATATGATCATAATGTATATCTAATATGTACAAATAAATTTTTTAAAAAGTTGTATGTCTACTTAGCTTGCTGTAGTGGTACATGCTTGTTACAGTGAAAGATACATTAGGGGCCACAGATTTAGCACCTTCCCTGAAAGCACAAGGACCTGAGTTTAATCCCTGGTATATGTGGAAGGTGTATATTGGCACTAATCACTCTTGAAATATACCCCCTTTCTTTGAACACACTTAACCTGTTGCTTTTGGCACTTTTTTCTTCTTCTTCTTCTTCTTCTTCTTCTGCTTTTGCTTTTTCTTCACCTTCTTCCTCCTGCTCTCCCTCCCTCTCCTCCTCCATCCTCACTTTGTACTTTAAAAGCTGGCCTTGATTGACTATATAGCCCAGGCTGGCCCTGAACTTGCAGTGGTCCTCTTGCCTCCTAGATGCTAGGATTCAGGCATGAAATACTATACTCAGCTGTTCTTGCTAATTTCTGAAGGAATTCTAGAAATCTTTTGTGAGTATCTTTGAGAGATGTAATAAAAAAATACAGCGGGTTCTGTTGCTGAGTGCTATCCAGCATAAAGGTGGACTCATAAAGACTACTATTTGGCCTCGTCTACCTGATTCACTGAATCTAGGACCACTGTGTGACTTCTTGACCCAAGAGGTCAAAATAACCAAAAAAAAAAATCAATGTTTTGAACTAATTCAAGACATTGGGTCAGCCACATGTTTCAGCTAAAGATACTCATGAAACAGGATTCTAGAACTGCTTTGGAAACTAGCAAGAGCAATGGGATAGGTGTGTTTGAAAGAAAGTGTTTTGAGGAGGGATTAAAAGCAGTGTGGCTTTTGCTGTAATAAATTTTTTTTTTTTGAGGCAGGGTCTTGCTTTGTAGTTCAGTCTGGCCCTGAGCTCACTGTGTAACCCAGCCAAGCCTCGAACTCAGCAATCCTTCTGCCTTTGCCTCCCGAGTGCTGGGATTACAGGCGTGAGCCACCACGCCGGGCACTGTGGTATGTGGTATTGATTGCTGGTGGGCGTGAGTCACCATGCCCAGCATTGTATGTGGTTACTGGGATCGAACTCAGGACCTTGCGCTTGTGAGGCAGGCACTGGAACCACTGAGCTAAATCTCAGGCCTATAATACTTTTTTTTTTTTTTTTTTGAGACAGGGTCTCACTTTGTAGTTCAGGCTGGCCCTGAGCTCACTATGTAGACCAGGCAAGCCTCGAACTCAGCAATCCTTCTGCCTTTGCCTCCCGAGTGCTGGATTACGGGTTGAGTCACCACGCCCAGGATTTTATGTGGTTACCGGCATCAAACTCAGGGCCTTGCGCTTGTGAGGCAGGCACTGGAACCACTGAGCTAAATCTCCGGCCCTATAATACATTTTTATATGCTTTCTTTTCAGAGGGCCTGGTTGAGGCCCTGTGAAACTATTGAAAAGGCCTGATGTTGGGCTGGCAATTTGGCTCAGTGGTTCCAGCACCTGCCTAGCAAGTGCAAGGTCCCTGGTTCAATCCCCAGTAACCACATACAACAATACCAGGCGTGGTCACTCATGCCCACCAACAATCAGTACTACATACCACAGTCCTGGGCATGGTGATTCATGCCTGTAATCCCAGCACTTGGGAGGCAGAGGCAGGATGATTGCTGAATTTGAAGTTTGCCTGGGCTACATAGTGAGATCAGAGCCAGCCTGAACTACAAAGCGAGAAGCTGTCTCAAAAAAAAAAAAAAAAGGTCCTAGGGCTGGGGATTTAGCTCAGTGGTTCAGATTTCCACCTTGCAAGCTCAGGGTCTCCATTGTGATACCTGATCCATAACCACATACCACAGTGTTAGGCATGGTCACTCATGCCCACTAGCAATCAGTACCACACACTACAGTGCTGGGCATGGTGGCTCACACCTGTAATCCCAGCATTTGGGAGGTAGAAGGAGGGGGATTTCTGAGTTTGAGGATTGCTTGGGCTACATAGTGAGCTCAGGTCCAGTCTGAACTACAAAGTGAGACCCTGTCTCCAAAAAAAAAAAAAAAAAAAGGTCCTAATGAGCTTCTGAGTCCCGCTGCTCACCTAATAGGCTCAAGGCCACCAAGGCTCCTCAGGCTTTTGATACCACCCTGGACTCCTGGCCCAAACCTCCTACTCCAGGCTTGTCATGATAAAAGGCTGTTCCCCTGGCTGTGCCTATCACCTGTCAGGGAAGGGCCAGAGCCTTTCTGGGCAGGGGCTTGCAGAGGGACCTGGCCTCAGCCACAGGGAATAAGCCTGAAGTACATGTATCCTACCACCTGCTCTTTGTGACCTGTTTGCCTTGTTGCATTGTGCACCTCTCTTAGATATGCTAGGATGGGTGTTAGATGGTTGCCACTCAGTTTTTGTTGGCTAGGTTTTCCTTACTTGTTGATTGTATGTTGATTAGATAGAGAAATGCCTCTTGGAGTGTTTTTTTTTTTTTGAGACAGGGTCTCGCTTTGTAGTTCAAGCTTGGCCCTGAGCTCACTATGTAGCCCAGGCAAGCCTTGAACTCAGCAATCCTCCTGTCTCTGCCTCCCAGAGTGCTGGGATTACAGGCGTGAGCCACCACGCCCAGCAATGTGTTATGTGGTATTGATTGCTGGTGGGCGTGAGTCATTACTCCCAGCAATGTATGTGGTTCCGGGGGATCGAACTCAGGACTTGCGCTTGCGAGGCAGGCACTAGAACCACTGAGCTAAATCTCTGGCCCGAGATGGTTCTGGTTTTTCCATGCCTAGGGAGTTAGGGATGAATGGCACGTTCTTGCTCTCGAGGTAATAGCACCTTCTTTCTATAGACCAAGCTATACACCCTGCCTGCCAGCCATGCCACACTTGTGTATGAGACACTCGTCAGTCACATCCAGCTGCACTATAAGCATAACTACTCTCTGCCCATTGCCAGCAGCATCCGGCTACAGGTATGTTGTCTATTTCTTGAAGTCCAGAGAGCTGTCTAAGTGTTGGTGGACATGATGCATACAAGCTAGAAAGACGGGGTGGTCCAGGGAGGGGCCCACTGCAGGCCTTTCCCTTGGTGGCACTTTTGGTGACTTCAGCCTCTCAGTACCTTTTGTCTTCCTTTGCCTTCAGCCCCTGCACCTTTGTGCCTTGTCACTGAGTCACATGGTGGCCTAGAATAAGGGCAGAAAAAAAGGAAACACGATGACTTCCATGTGGCATGTAGCTCGGGTGCTTCTGGTGTTGCAGTTATCTGTCAGCAAACTGCACCAGAGGGCATGGGCCAGGCTTGAGGGGGGAAGGAAGTGTGTGTGAGGAGCAGCGAAAGGTAGGCTCTGTGGGCTCTAGGACACCAGCTTGGAATAAAAGCCTCAAGTATCCTTAGGATACACGGTCTGAGGGAAAAAGAAGTATTGCCTCCCTGACTGGCCAAGTTTCTGGCTCAGTTAGATGGCGTAGTTCTGTACTTTCTAGGCTTTTGACTTTCTTCTGCTGCTACGGGCCGATGCACTGCACCGTCTGGGTCTGCCCACCAAGGATGGGATCGTGAGATTCAGCCCCTACTGCCTGTGTGATTGCACGTACGTGATAGTTCCTTCCCTGAACTGGTGCTCCGGGGGTGTCAGGGTCATTAGGTTAGAGGGAGAGTCAAATGCTGCTGAGGGCTAGGGCCAGAAGCGCCTCTTGTGTCCGCTCCCTTCTCCATAGTAGGATATGCCTCAGTTGTTGTCCTGTTTGCTTCCATAGGGAGCCTGAGAGGGCGTCTGACAAGAAGGCTGGTGGGCCCCTTTCGCCTCCCACTGGGCCACCAGGCTCTGCATCAGGAGGCCCTGCCTTTCGGCTTGGCCACCTGCCCTACTCCCTGCTCTTCCGAGTTCTGCTGCAGTGCCTGAAGCAGGTGAGAGGGCCCTCTCCATCTGGGCAGACAGACTTGCACTGGGCACTTCCTGGAGAGCACCAGGTTCTTAGAACATGTCCCTCCTTTCTGGGTGACCTTGGGAGTACTACTTCTAAGTTACAGTCATAGCTCAGCCATATAGGCAGATAATTCAACTATGGGCTCACTTGAACCTTATGCAGAGGGTGGACTGGTTATTGGGGAGGGGAGTCTGGAGTAGTGATAGGAATTACTTCTGAGATATTTTCCAGGCAACCTGAAGCCTGCTTTGAAAGCTAGGGAAGGTTTTAGTTGGAAAAGTGGAATCAGCAAAGCCAAGCCTGGAAGCAGGAGGATACTGTGGCAAGAGGCCGAGGCCAGTGAGGGGTAGGGCAGCAGGGTAGACGAAGGTGGAGGCCAGAGGCTAGGGAGCTTCAGGGTCCTGGGGCACCAGAGGACAGTGGGAAATTACTCAGGAGTCTCCAGGTCTCTTGTCACAGGGATAGATACGGAAAGGCTTCTGGGACTCTGTCTTTTGACTTACTCCTTGAGATATCCAGTCACAGGTGGGGTTGGAAAGCCAGGATTTTCCTTGTCACTGTGATGTTGGGCTTCTGCTGTTGATTTCATCATGCAGGGCCGTTGGCCTGGGGATTATTGACTTGGTTGCTGCTTTCCCCATCAGGGGTCTGATAACTCTTCTGCCTGTTCACTGTTGCAGTTCAGTTGGTACTTGATTAGGGTGGGCATCTGTCACAGTCTTGTGGGTACAGTGCTGGGCCACTTCAGGGAAATGAGGGGAAGTCAGAGCCAGGCAAGTGGAAATCCTGATATGGGCCAAGAGGAGGAAGGAGCTCCCTACTGGGCCTCCACTCAGCTTTGCCTCTAGAGGGCAGCTTCTGCTGCCTATTAGACTGTTTTAGAGTAGGCACTGTTAGTGCTGCTATAGGGGCAGAGGCCCCAGCCCAGTGTGAAAGTGGGCATCCAGAGGATGACTGCAAACAGCCTCCAGCAGTGACCTTTGGTCTGCAGTCCCCAGGGTCCAGAACACCCTGCCCACCCCCTGACCATCTCTTTTTCTCTAGGAGACTGACTGGAAGGTACTGAAGCTGGTCCTCAGTAAGCTGCCAGAGTCGCTGCGCTACAAGGTCCTCATCTTCACATCTCCATGCAATGTTGACCAGCTCTCTTCTGCCCTCTGCTCTATGGTAAGGCCCACCCAGCGGGCCTGTGCTAACCCCTCCGCTGTCATTCACGGTGGGCATGGCATGTTGGGAGTGGAGGCTGTGGTCTAGCATCTCTTCCAAAAGTTAGTAATCCCTTGGCAAGAATGTGACCTGCGACCTGATAGACTGAGACTGTCTCCCTCAAAGCCTTGGGAAGACAGACTGTGCACCTGGGCCAGTAGACAATGGGCCATAAGTCTCACTTACTTGTTTTGTTGTTTTCAATTTTTTTTTTTTAATTTTTGGTACCGGGGATAGAGCTTGGGACCTTGTGCTTGCCAAGCAGGTGCTATGCTGCTGAGCTACATTCCTGGCCTGAAGATTTTTATCTTTTTTTTTTTTGTGGTACTAGGGATCGAATTTGGGCCCTTGTTCATCCAAGGTTGGCACAGTACAACTTGAGCTAAATCCCCAGCCCTTTTGAAGGTTTTTTTTTTTTTTTTTGAGACAGGGTCTCGTTTTGTAGTTCAGGCTGGCCCTGAGCTCACTATGTAGCCCAGGTAAGCCTCGAACTCAGCAATCCTCCTGTCTCTGCCTCCTGAGTGCTGGGATTATAAGTGTGAGTCACCATATCCGGCATTATGGTGTGTGGTACTGATTGCTGGTGGGCGTGAGTCACCATGCCCAGCATTGTTGTTATGTGGTTACTGGGGGATTGAACTTAGGACCTTGTACTTGCGAGGCAGGTGCTAGAACCACTGAACTAAATCTCTGGCGCCCTTTTGAAGGTTTCTGATTTGAGGATGTTTTTCTGAGCATGAGTGTCCTCTCTTTCTCTTGGTTAGGCTCTGGACTCTTCATGTCATGCCTCTGCCTCTCACCTGTCAAGATGTGGGACTCCACTGCTTTGAAAAGGCAGATCCCTTCTCATGCTTGGCATGTTTCCTCATGCTCTAAAGCCACAGCATGAGGAAAGGAAGCAGAAGCCTCCCATAGTCTTTATTTTTCCTATCGTACTGGGGATTGAGACCAGGGCTTTTGCACTGAGTTACATCCCAACCTTCTTATTAGTTTATTTTATTTCATTTTGAGACAAGTCACTTTAAATTGCCTAGGTTGGGCTGGAACTTGTGGTTGTCCTGCTTCAGCCTCGCAGAATGCTAGCATTACAGGCACATGCAGCCATGCCCTGTTACTCCTGTACTCTTGACTTATGTTCTTCTGGCCTCCCTGACACCCTCTGGCTACCCATGGGATTTCCCTAGAGGCTTCACAGATGAATCTTGGTCATTAGCTTTCAGGCCCAAAGACCCTTGAGCGCCTCCGAGGTACCCCAGAAGGCTTCTCCAGGACCGATCTGCATTTGGCTGTGGTTCCTGTTTTGACAGTGTTAATTTCTTACCATAACTACTTGGACAAGACTAAGCAGGTATGGAGTGGGAGGGCCAGAGGGTCCTGTTGGTGATTGAGATTTGAAAACCTGGCCCAGACCTGAGGGTTCACCAGTTTTTTACAAACTAGCTGCTAGGCCAGGGTGAGGCAAAGTGGCTTTGCTTCCCCTCACGACCACTGGAGAGCCTGCCTGCCAGCGGGCCAGCCCACAACGTGAGGTATCTGTATCCTCTGGTGCCTCCAAATTCTCTCTGGGAGTCTGGACTTTAGTGCAACTCCTGAGTGTGTCCCTCTACTCTCTCCCTCCAGTAGCACCTCTTCCTTTGGGGAGCATTTCCTGGCTTGTCCCTACAGCACTTCTGGGGTGGGTGGCCAGGCCAGCTTGGAGAAGTGGATTGGCAGGCTGGGGCTCTTTGGCTTTGTTTTCCTTCTATACCTCCAGTTAAATTTGGAAAGTACAGCGGTGCTCTTTTCTGCCACCTCTTGCCCCCACTGCTGTCACCTTCACTCTCCTTTTTAGAGCCCTGGCATCTCATGAGGAAACACCAGTCTTACTCTGTGTGCTGTGCTGCCAAAGCGAGCACAGGAAATACAAGTCTTGGAGGTTAGGTGCCTGGTCAAGGTCTTGGCTGCCAGGAAAGGAACTTAGCCTCAGGCTCCAATTTGCCTTTCCCCGAGCCCAGACTCCTGACTCTAGCGCTATCAGGAACAAACACAGAGCTCTAAATCCTACAGGCCTAGTTTAAATAAAAGCCCTCTATTGCATCAGGTTATACCCCAGCCCCTCCTTTATGACCCAGCCAGCTTCTATTAGCATTGCCCCAAAGGGTGCTGGGCTGAAGGTTGTCTGAGCCCTGCTGTGCCTCCAGTGTTTCTGAGGGGGTACTAGCTTTATGAAAGAACTATTCTGGTGTGTTGAGCCCCTAAGCTGTGACCCTAGCTGTCACTTTCCTGCTGCCTTCTTAATAGATGCCACCAGGACTGGGCGTGGGGTTCTGCAGTGTTGCTGCAGCAGGGGCACTTTGCTTTAGCAATAAGGCCATCCTATGGGGCTTCCAGAACCAAGGGGCCCAAGAGACCAGTGCATCCTGCTTACAGGGAAACTCAGGGTGGGTTAGGAAGCCTGCTGTTGTGGCCTAGCTGGTGGTTGACTTTGCTACTTAGATGTTCAGAGGCCTTCATATATCTTGCTTCTCCCTCCTTGTGGAGTAGCCCAGAATAAGCCAGGAAGAGACAAGGCCTGGTAATACATTTGGTGTAGCAGGGTGCCCTGGCTGTCCCCGGGGAAGGGGGGCTGTGGCTGGCTGGTGGCAGGTGGGGTCTGAGGCTCTTGCTTCCCACAGCGTGAGATGGTCTACTGCCTGGAGCAAGGCCTCATCTACCGCTGCGCCAGCCAGTGTGTGGTGGCTCTGGCCATCTGCAGTGTGGAGATGCCTGACATCATGATCAAGGCGTTGCCCGTCCTGGTGGTGAAGCTCACACACATCTCTGCCACAGCCAGCATGGCTGTCCCACTCCTAGAGTTTCTGTCCAGTGAGTATGTACATGGGGTCAAGTATGCAGGCACCTTGGAGTGGGGCTGGGCCTGCTTGTTGTATCCTGTACCCAGATTTTGATATCTCTGCTGCCTTAGGGCCTGTTCCAGCCTCGCCTTAGACAAGCTGCTCCTCCCTTATCCCCTGGATCAGAAATATTCCCCAAAAGGAGACAGTTTTAGCCCCACCTCATTCTAGCACCCTGTCTCTGTTCCTCAGTGCTCACACCACACCTTGGGTGTGTTTTATTGTTTTTTGTTTGAGATAGGGTGTTGCTATGTACTTCAGACTGGCTTTGGACTTATGCCACCTTTCTGTCTCAGCCTCCTGAGTGCTGGGATTACAGGAATGTGTCATCATACCTGGCCCATATCTTGGGTTTTGTCAACTCGCTCTCTTTTTTTTTTTGTGCTGGGGATCAAACTTGGGGGTCTCGTGCTTGCAAAGGAGGCACCAGAACCACTGAGCTAAATCCCCAGCACTTTCTTTACTTTTTTTTTTTTTTTGAGACAGGGTCTCACTTTGTAGTTCAGGCTGGTCCTGAGCTCACTATGTAGTCCAGGCAAGCCTTGAACTCAGCAATCTTCCTGTCTCTGCCTCCCGAGTGCTGGGATTACAGGCATGAGCCACCACGCCCAGCCCTGTGGTATGTGGTATTGATTGCTGGTGGGCATGAGTCTCCACGCCCAGCGTTGTATGTGGTTACCGGGGATCGAACTCAGGACCTTGCGCTTGCAAGGCAGGCGCCAGAACCACTGAGCTAACCCTCCGGCCCTCTTTACTTTTTTGTTTTTCAGCTCACTCTCCTTTATCTGTCTTTCCCCTTTGTCATCCATCCATCCATCCTTTGTTTCTTTTTTGGTACCAGGGATCAAACTTGTGACCTTGCACTTGTGAGGCAGGTACTGGAGCCACTGAGCTAAATCCCCAGCCCTTTTTATTTTTCCATCTGTCCTTTGTCCATCCATTTCCCAGGAGCTCAGGGTCGTTTATGTGCTCTTCATTTCTATCAACATGGTGTGTGTCTCACCAGCAGCAGACCCTTAGGTGTTGAGACACTAGAACAGAGCTGGGTTGGCACTTGGGGGGATGGGCCAGAGAGAAGAATGATGTGGGTCAGACAGCACTCCTGTCACAAATTTTGCTTACTACCCTGGGAAGTATAAAAAGCAGCTGGGTGGGGTAGGCATGCCTATAATATAAGCACTCTTGGAGGCTCAGGCAAGAGGATTATTGTATAACATGTTTAAGACCAGCCTGAACTACATAGCAAGACCTTGTTTCAAAAAACAAAAACAAAACAACGGGCTGGGTTTGTGACTTACTGCATATGCCTTGGGTTCAATTCCTAATACTAAGAAAAGCAAAGTTTATAGCTTGTGGGTTATACAGCTGTAGGCTACTGGCTGGTTTTGACCTGGGAACTGTACTTTGGTGGTCCCTAGAGTGGAGAAGCAAAAGCCAGAGTTAGAAAGGTCACATTTGGCTGGCTGTGGCCTTCTCTGTTTTAGGCCAGAGTAGCTGACCTGGCTGTTATAAATAAAGTATGGGACCCTGGTGACATTGCTTGTGACTGCACCCTATCTGCAGTCTGGCCTGAGTCCCCCTAAAGAGTTCTCCTTGCCCTGCAGCTCTGGCCAGGCTGCCTCACCTCTACAGGAACTTTGCCGCTGAACAGTATGCGAGTGTGTTTGCTATCTCTCTGCCATATACCAATCCCTCCAAGTAAGTGGTTGGCACCTAGGGCCTGCCCCTCCTGCTGTGGCCCATCCTCATGTCTGGGAGTGGAAAGCCACACTGGCTTCTAAGTTCTAGAGTCACTAAGCCCTTGCACCTCTGTTCTGGGCTTCTGGATCCTGGACAGCTTCCTGGGTGCACCAGCACATCCCCTTTGTTCTTTCCCAGGTTCAATCAGTATATCGTGTGCCTGGCACATCATGTCATAGCCATGTGGTTCATTAGGTGCCGCCTACCCTTCCGGAAAGATTTTGTGCCGTTTATCACTAAGGTTAGCCCAGGAGCCTGGGAGGCCTCTGTCTTTGGTAGAGCCAGGACCTGCTTTGTCAGTGGCTGGAGTAGGGGATTGGGCAGGAGGGAGGGAAGTGGGGAATTGTTTGGGGCTTGATGAGTCCAGCCCACAGGACTCCACTTGAGGTGGTCATAGGGCTTAGAGAGGTTGCCACCTTATCTTGGGCCTGAAGCTCATCCCAGGCTTTGTTCATGGGCCTCCTTACAGCTTGTGTCTGTTTCACTGCAGGGTCTACGCTCTAATGTTCTCCTGTCTTTTGATGACACGCCGGAGAAGGATAGCTTCAGAGCACGGAGCACCAGCCTCAATGAGAGGCCCAAAAGGTTCGGGGCCCTGTATCTCTTCTGGGGAATGCCTGGTATCAGGTGGGGTGGGATCCCAGGCTGTGACCTCTGACCAGTGTGGTGTGTATGGACCTGGGGCTGAGATACCTCTGGGTTTGAGATGCCCCTGGGTTTAAGAGACAGGACAGGGCCATTGCTGCCCCACCCTGGCCATGCTGGCCTGGCTCAGCTTGCCTGGGCCACAAGTACAGTTGTTGAGTTGGGGATTAGGATGTTGGCTATAGGTGTTCAGGTTCGAGCCTACTACACTGAAAGACCCCCCAGGCCTGGTCACAGCCTGGGCAGGGCTGGCCCCTAGCTGTACCCTCCTTGGCCCTGGGGCCTCTGGTTAGGCTAGCCTCCAGACAGGGTACTCTTTTGCCTTCAGAGCTTGCTCGTCAGGGGACATGCTCTTCTTTACCACCACAGGTGCTTGTGCAAAGACTGAAAAGAGCTGTGCTAGGCCTCTGTGTTCTTGTTTGCGTATCACCAAACAGCTATCCCGCCTGCATAGCTATCCCATCTCCTGCATAGCTTTCTCAGCTCTCCCTAGGTGGGATACGGCACCTTCCAGTATGACCAGCATTTAGAAGCCTTGCTCAGACCCCAGGGACTAGGGGTAGAAGCTTCACCAGCTGTGGGTGGAGCATTTCTGGGGATATTGGGCTTCACACTCAGAGCTTGCTTCATTCTCAGTGACCCCCATGGCCTGGCTATCAAGGAGTCGGTGCCTCTGGTCCTAAAGCAGGGGTGCCAGCTGTCCACCAGGTGGGTGGGGAAGCCTGGTCGGCATAGCCTGGAACCTGCCGTTCAGGTGATCCACACACATTTAAGTTGCGCTAGTGTCCTTTGTTTTGGTATCATACATGAAACGTTACTTTTTCTCAGTCACGTTTACAAGTTATATTTTTATGCATTTTTGTTTTCTGTCTCTTTCCTTGCTAACTGTCCTTTGGCATGGTTCTTTTGTTCATCTCACCCGTGGGATGTCTCCATCTTGACCTTGTGGCCTGGGACCTTTCTTCCTCACCCCTCCATGGCTTGTTCTCCCCTTCCCGGGAGCTGGGCTCTCTGGGGCTTGGGGCTTCTTTCCTCGCCCGGTAGTTTGAGGATAGCCAGAGCCCCCAAACAAGGCCTGAATAACTCCCCACCTGTGAAAGAATTCAAGGAGAGCTCTGCAGCCGAGGCCTTCCGGTGCCGCAGCATCAGTGTGTCTGAACATGTGGTCCGCAGGTAGCGGGGCTGTGTCGGGTGGGGGGCACAGACCCTGGAGCTTGGCCCCGTGAGCACCCGGGTGGCGGTGCATGGGGCTGCTTGCATGACCTCGTCACCTGCCCGCACCTTCTTTGGCAAGGGCTGGAGAAGAGCCTGCCCCCTCCTGCCCAGGAAGCTTGATGGTGAGGGGTGGAAAGGTTGCATTCTGTCCCTGAGCCCCATGTGAGCATGGGCTGGCTGCATAGCACCCTCAGGGGCCAGCCTGGGTGGCTACCCAAGGAAGCCAGCAGGCCACTGGCTGCTAGCATAGGCTTGTCTCTGGAGGGCAAGGGCTTCTGCAAATTAAAGCGGCGCCCATGCAGGTTGGTGAACACGGTCTCTCATGTTTAGCTTTGTCACATTCTGCAGAGTGGACTTTTCTCTTGGGCTTCTTTTTAGGAAAAGCCTGCTTTCTGTTGTAGCTAGGGGGGGTTTGGTTTTGTGCTGGCTGAGGGTGGTATAGGGCAACCTGGGGGTGCTGACTGGATCCTACCACAGGCCCAGTCAATTCTCCCTGGCATCCAAATCCAGGTGTCAGTTCCTGGTTGCCAGCATCCCAGCAGCTGCCTGCCTGCAGTAACCCCCTACTGCCCAGGCTATACTACCAGAGGGCACGCCTGTCCCACCACCTGAAGTCCCCCCCCCCCCCAGTCTTGGCAATCCACAGCTCTTTGCTAATGCAGACTTGGGCTCCAGCCTCTCCTGGCCTCTCTGTGTGGGACTAGGTCAGAAGTTTGGGGTTGGGGGGTGCTTGGTGAGATGCCCCTCTTCAGCGGTTTTTAAGCAAAGTCTTTATCATGAGCAAAATATGGCTCTGAGGTTGTGATACTCATACCAGAATTTAACCTGCACAAGCCCTTCCCCTGTCCTGGGGTGTATGTGGAGCTGGGCAATAGCCCTGGCTCACCTGGCCAGAGCATGAGGGCAGAAAGCTATATGTGATGCCCAGCCCCTCTACGACCTTGACAGGAGGTGGCCCTGTGGGCAGAATGCAATCTTGCTCTGTCCCCCATGGTTTCCGAGTCTGCATGACTAAGCTGTTCTGCCACAGCCATCACTAACTCTCCCGTGTGCTCGGGCAGAAGGGATGCCCTATTTTGCCAGTCTTGGATTTCTTACCGAAGGGCCTGGGTCTTTCCCGTGAAGTGCCTCCCTCTGGGATGATGTGGTCCTTGCAGTTTGCAATGCTGCTGTTCTAAGGGCTGTCAGGCCGTGGTCCTGGTGGGGTCTTTCTGAGCAAGGCCTCTCCACCGTGCATGTGTTGAGCTTTTGGCCTTGGTGATAGGTAGCTTGGTTCCTGTCCTGTACCCTAATCCCAGCTGTGCCCTCTCCCTCCAGCAGAATACAGACGTCTCTCACCAGTGCCAGCCTTGGGTCTGCAGATGAGAACTCCATGGCCCAGGCTGATGACAACTTGAAAAACCTCCACCTGGAGCTCACAGAAACATGTCTGGACATGATGGCCCGCTATGTGTTCTCCAACTTCACTGCAGTCCCTAAGAGGTGTGAGCCATGCTCCAGAGCTGGGTGCCAGGGTGGCGAGTGCAGTGGTATAGCTGTTTTACCGTGGCCACCCTGCTGTGTGGTGGTAGTAAAGCAGCTGTGAGGGCCTCCTTCCTGCTGTGGTTCTGGAGGTCACACTGGTCTTCAGGACCCGAGAGGCCCTACCTGAGAACAGACCCCCCCAAGCGGACATGGGTGCTTCTGTGCTTCCAGGTCTCCTGTAGGAGAGTTCCTCCTGGCAGGTGGCAGGACCAAAACCTGGCTGGTTGGGAATAAACTCGTCACCGTGACAACGAGTGTCGGGGCTGGGACCCGGTCGTTGCTGGGCTTGGACTCAGGCGAGCTGCAGGGTGGCCCAGAATCAAGGTGATGGCTCCTTCCCTCTGTGTTCCCTGCTGGCCTGGAGAGCCAGGGGCTGGTCGTTGACAATATGTGGGGCACTTTTGTCCTCAGCTCTGAGCCTGGCATGTGCATAAGACAGACCAAGGAGGCACCTGCAAAGCTGGAGTCCCAGGCTGGTCAGCAGGTGTCCCGTGGGGCCCGGGACCGTGTCCGCTCCATGTCCGGTGAGCCTCAGCCCTTGCTGCCTCCTTAGCAGGTACCCAGCACCCCTCTGCCAGCCCAGTGTTCAGGAGGGCCCCGTGCATGGGTCAGGCTTCTCACTAGGCCCATCTCAGTGGCCCTGGGTGGTGTTCTTGTGTCACGCTATCTCCTGCTGTTGGGAGGGACAGGGCCCTTCAACAGTGGACTGAGGTCCCCTGCAGCTGAGGGCCTGTTGTTGTATGAATGTTCACTCTGGCCCCCAGAAAAGCTTACCCCAGAGCTTTTTCTCCTATGCTCAACTGGGGCAGCTAGGGCACCTTCTGCTCTCTAGGACCCATGGAGGGTAAAACTCCAGAGTGCTGAGTTGCCACCGTTCTGGTTCCCTTTAGGCACTGGCCTGGTACTTCTGAGCCGGCCAGATGCTAGGCAGAGCGGCCAGCTAGCAGTCACTATCCCTCCCACTTACTACTCCACAGGGGGCCATGGCCTTCGGGTTGGTGCCCTGGATGCACCAGTCCCCCACACTACAGGTGGCCCTGCCTCTCCGGGACTACAGACCACTCCAGCCACAAAGCCTGATCAGACTTGTGCTAGTGCCCGGGTTTTAGCACCAGAGAAGACGAACCTGGCAGCCTATGTGCCCCTGCTGACCCAGGGCTGGGCAGAGATCTTGGTCCGGAGGCCCACAGGTACTAAGGGGGCAGACAGGCTAGGATCCTCAGTGCCTAGTGGTTGGGTCCCCATGCATTTCCCATAGGTCTGTGGATGCACACAGTAGTTAGCCCAGGGGATTTGGGAGGTGCCCTTAAATCTGCATCTTCAGAGGCCAAGGGGAGGCCTGTGTTAGGCAGAACACTAAGCTAATCTGTGCCGCAGAGCTTTTATTATCCACTTGGAGACTAGAAGCTGAAATTATGATGTGTGCTGGGCCAGGTGCTCCTGAGGCCTCCCTTCTGGGCTTGTAGGTGTTGTCTTCTCCCTGTGTCCGATGTAGTCATCTCTGTCCTCTCTCTTAGATTAGACTGGGGTCCACCATATGACCTCATTTTACTTGATCACCTCTATAAAGGTCATGTTTCCACATGCAGTCACATTCTGAAGTCTTGGGCGTTAGGGTTTAACTTATGAATGGGGGAGTGTAACTCAACCAGGTTGATAACATATTCTGATTGCTGGCTGTGGTGACACATACATACCTACAGCCCCAACACTTGGGAGGCTCAGACAGGAGGATCACAAGTTCAAGGCCAGTTTGAGCAACTTAGCAAAAAAAAAAAAAAAAAAGGGCCGAAGGTGTTGCTTAGTATGGAGGCCCTGGATTCAGTCTTTGTACCACAAAACAAAACATAGCTCGGGTGGGGTGGCACAAGCTAGTACTCAGGAGGGTGAGGCAGGAAGATTGTGAACTCAAGGCTGTCTTAGACTATACAGTGAGTCCCTGTCTTAGCAAACCAAAAGTAATATGCAAATAACAGACACCTCAATCAAAAGGAAGGGTTTACCAGAGATTCCTAGAGCCCAAGAGGTGCCATGGACACCATGGACCAAGTGGTAGGAGGAGAAGGAAGCAGGGCACTGGACTGCCAGGCTGTAGTAGGAGGCTGCTGCCCTGTAGCCTGGCCTGCCTGGCTTCGACATGGCCACTGGCCAAAGACCGTAGAATATACATTGTCTGTCTACCCCTGCTTGCATGTTCTTGAGTCCGGTTCAATGGGAAGCTGTTCTGGGAGGTGGGGGTGACGGCTCATTGCAGGCACAGGCCTGAGGAGTCCCACTGTCCTCCCCAGGGAACACCAGCTGGCTGATGAGCCTCGAGAACCCACTCAGCCCCTTCTCCTCCGACATCAACAACATGCCCCTGCAGGAGCTGTCCAACGCTCTCATGGCTGCTGAGCGCTTTAAGGAGCACCGGGACACTGCCTTGTACAAGTCACTGTCAGTGCCAGCAGCTGGCACAGCCAGGCCCCCTCCTCTCCCACGGTCTAATACGGGTGAGCACATAGGCCTGAGTATGGGACTGTGGTTAGCGTGGGGCCCCAGGCTTCTTGTTTGGTGGTCTTTTACCTCATCATCCTCAAGGCTCTTTGGAGGTGTGCCAGTGCTCTGGGCCTTGGCATTCAGAAGCAGGTCCTCTTGTGTTTAAGAGTCCTGTGCCTGGAGACTGACACCAGTTGGCTGCCACCCAGATGCTGTGGGGATGGCAGCCACATGAAGAGATGGAGCCTTATGGAGCCATTGCCGGTACCCTCTGTGATGGCCCAGTGCTGTGGCAACCATACCTCCTGCCCGGTGCCTGGGCCTGTTTCTGTGCCCCCGCCTGGCCAGGTGCCATCCTCCTAAGCCATACCCTGTGGTCCTTCTCTGACCACAGATGGTGTCTAGAGGCTCCCTGCCCACTGATAAGGAGCTGGGAAGCACTGCCCTCCCAAAGGTCCACACAAGCAGCTTGGAGAGCCGGGAGCCCGTGTGCCGGCCTGGCCGCCGCTGGCCCTCCCCTCTCTCCTCTCCAGGCTCGGGGCTGTGCCTGTCCTGCTCGGCCTGTGTGTAGTCTCTGCTGCTGACGTGGCCGCTCACGTGGTTCCTTTGCAGTGGCCTCTTTCTCCTCCCTGTACCAGTCCAGCTGCCAAGGACAGCTGCACAGGAGCATTTCCTGGGCAGGTATTCGCGCACCCCTTTGAGGAAGCAGTGTTTGCTGCAGAGCGCCCCCTGGCCTCATAGGCACTGTTTTTTCTCATCATCCCTCATCTGGTCATCCCTCCATGACCTGTCTGCGCCTCTCATCGCCCTGGGGGAGCAGGGTTCCGACTCGCATGAGGACATCTGTGCAGGACGCCTTTGCTTTGCCATGGGAGCCCCTTTGATGTGTCCCCCCTTGTGCTGAGCTCTGCTCCTGAGCGGTGTGAGGTCTCCCGGCCCTTCAGCCCTGGAGGTGGGATAGCGCCAAGTCTCCTTGATAGCACCATTGGGGTGAGGTTGAGCTTGGCCGTGGGGCTTCACTGACCCTGCCTTGGCTCTCTTTGTGAGCTCATGGATTGGACCACATGTGTCATCATCACAGGCCCTGCAGACCAGCGCCTGGCCTATTGCCTTGGGCTCCTGCAGTTCCCAGTGTGGGTAGAAGCCCATCATGAGGGCTGTGTGCAGATGAGGTCTCTGGTGTGTGCGTGTAGGGGCTGTACCCAGGGGCAGGGAGGAGGTTTTGCAGGCCACGCTGACCTGTTGCTTCTTCTCCCCATACCCTACCCCACGCCTGGCAAGGAAACTCAGCTTGGCAACCTCAGCCCTTTATCCCTTGTGTGCCCTGCTGCAGGCCTGGCCGGGATTGGAAGGCTAGCTTCTGGTCTCAGGGTGGACTCTTGAGTCTGCTTGCAGATGGGAATGTCTCCATCAGTCTCTTCCTTCCATCCAAAGTCCTAGAGAAACAGCCTTTTTCCTTGTCTCTGAGGGCTATTCTTAGCTGCTGTGCCCCTCCCAAGCTGAGGCACATCTTGAGTGTGGTTTCCTGTCCTGCCTTGACTGGCTGGAGGTGCACAGGTAGTTTCTGGTGCACACTGGGAGGGCAGAGCTGGTCCCTGTTGAGCCCTAGTAGCTATACAGGAGACACCAGCCCCTCAGTGTACCTACCCATCCTGCACCATGGTGGCAGTGGTGGGCAGAGCTGCAGGGAGGCTCTGCAGGGCCACTGTCCCCTCTGGTAGGAATAAGGCTGGTATTCTAAGGCCACTGAACACTAGGACCCAGCCTTGCACCTAGCAGCCCTGTTTGTGTCCTCCCAGACTCCGCTGTGGTTCTGGAGGAAGGAAATCCGGGCGAGGCTCACATGCCAGGGGAGCCCCCAGAGTTGGAGGACTTCGAAGCAGCGCTAGGTACAGACAGGCGCTGCCAACGCCCTGACACTTACAGCAGGGTGAGTGCCACAGGGAGCCCTGGGGTCACCCTTGAGCCATCCAGATGGTGAGGGATAAGGGGTGCATCCCCGCTCCCCTTACCTTGTCTCACCTGAGAGCCTGCTTAGTACCCTGGGGAGGCCCCTATGGTGTGGTTCTTTCAGGCTTTGGAATTCTTGGTTCCTCTACTCAGCTTGGTCCAAGGAGGGTGGGGACAACCACCCTTGGGGATGGAGGGGGGCTTCAATGGACCTGACGGACATCTCTGGGTGGCCTTTTGCAGTCATCCTCAGCCTCTAGCCAGGAGGAGAAGTCGTCCCATGTGGAAGAGCTGGCTGTGGGGGGCATACCTATCGAGCGGGCCGTCTCTTCCGAGAGTGGCCGGCCCTTGGTGGACCTCTCCTTCCAGCCCTCACAGCCCCTGAGCAAGTCCAGCTCCTCTCCTGAGCTGCAGACCCTGCAGGACATCCTTGGAGACCCTGGGGACAAGGCTGAAGTTGGCCAGTTAAGTCCTGAGGCCAAGGCCCGATCCCAGTCAGGGATACTGGATGGGGAAGGTGCCTCCTGGTCAGCAGCAGGTGAAGAGAGCCGGGGTCCAGCTCCACCTGAGGGTCCCATGCCATCCACTTCCCCCCGCTCTCCCAGTGGCCTTCGGCCCCGTGGCTACACCATCTCGGACTCTGCCCCATCCCGCAGGGGCAAGAGGGTGGAGAGGGATGCCTTCAAAAGCAGAGCCACCACCCCCAACACTGAGAAAGTCCCAGGCATCAACCCCAGGTGAGCCTCTTCCTGCTGGTTGGGCCCTTGCACACTGCCCAGAGAGGTGGTGCCTAAGCTACCTGGGGCAGTGCCCCTAGCAATGGGTCCTGTGCCCTTCCTGTGGCTGTTGGAGCCAGAGGGAGGTGGCTCCGTGGCCATGAGGCTTTTCTTTGGGACTGCTGCCGGCCCCGGCCTCACCCTGGCTGCTCCACAGCTTTGTGTTCCTGCAGCTCTACCATTCACCTTTTTTTGGGGATGAGTCCAACAAACCCATCCTACTGCCCAATGAGGTAGGCAAGTCCACTGAGCCCCACTGGGGTCTGTTGGGTGTGGGGAGGGAGGGCTGCCCAAGCAGGATAGGCTAGTGGCCCTCTGCCTGGCCTCAGACAGTCTCTGTTTGACTATAGTCCTTTGAACGGTCAGTGCAGCTGCTTGACCAGATCCCATCCTACGACACACACAAGATTGCTGTCCTGTACGTGGGAGAAGGCCAGGTGAGGCTGCTGGCCACCCTCTTGTTTTTTTCCGTCTGGGTTTCCTTCCTCCTAGAAGCTTAGCTCTTGCACATCCTGAGTCCTGTTGCAGGCACCATTTTTGAGTGTCAGGGACACAGGCATGAGATGACAAGCTGGTAATATAGGTATGGGGTCGGCTAGAGCAGCGGCATACATGGCACATGTGCAGGGGGCTGTCTTGTGTCAGTTCTAAAAGGTTTGTCATCACTGGGTTAGAGCAGTGAGGACTATTGGACCTATGTGTACTATAGCAGTGAATGCAAAGGCCATAGGGTGGGTATGTGGTATTGATTGCTGGTGGGCGTGAGTCTCCACACCCAGCATTGTATGTGGTTTCGGGGATCGAATTCAGTACCTTGCGCTTGTGAGGCAGGCTCTGGAACCACTGAGCTAAATCTCTGGCCCTGGACATCCCTCTTCTTGCTTGTGGTGTTAGGTAGTAATAGTCCAGGCAAAAGAGGAGCAAGCGGGGGTGGGGGTGGGGGCTGGGTTACTGAGTAGTGCTAAGTTTGAAGGCTTAGGAAAAAGTCCTTGGCGTCTGTAGGCTCAGCGAGGGGTGAGAAGTGGAGCGGGTGGGAGCTAAGAAGGGAGGAGCCCAGGATGACCCAGGGAGTCCAACCTAGACAGCTGTCAGCTTAAAGTTGCCCCGCACCGAGCAGAGGTGCTGACAAAGCTCCTTTGGCTCTCCACAGAGCAGCAGCGAGCTGGCCATCCTCTCCAATGAGCATGGCTCCTACCGGTACACGGAGTTCCTGACGGGCTTGGGCAGGCTCATTGAGCTCAAGGACTGCCAGCCTGACAAGGTGTACCTGGGTGGCCTCGACGTCTGTGGTGAGGACGGCCAGTTCACCTACTGCTGGCATGACGACATCATGCAAGGTATGCAGTGGTCTTAGGTGACCCCACCACCTGTGATGACTCAGATGTCCCAAAGCCTGGGTCACAGCCTGCACAAGGAGGCTTTGGCTCTGCCCTTGAGAGGAGCCTAGAGCTGCTTGCCAGGTGCTCGCTGCAGGCCCTCAGTCACCAGAAAAGCTTGGTAGAGGCACAGAGGCATGGTCTGTGCCATGCCCCAGCCCTAGACATTCACCCAGGGTTGTGCCCACTGTCCAGCTCGCCTTACCTCTCTGCAGCTGTCTTTCACATTGCCACCCTGATGCCGACCAAGGATGTGGACAAGCACCGCTGTGATAAGAAGCGGCACCTGGGTAATGACTTTGTTTCCATCATCTACAATGACTCTGGTGAGGATTTCAAGCTGGGTACTATCAAGGTAAGAGAAGCGTCTGTCTGAGGCCATCTGGAGAGTCCCTTGTCTGTCTGGAGGTCCCCTTCATGAGCCCTAAAGATGACATCCCTCCCCACTAGCAAAGGCTTATCAGTGACGCAGTGTGATATGGTTCTAAATTTTAACCTCTCTAAGCCTCTTTCCTCATCTATCCTTGTTGGGACTCAGTGAACTAAACATGCCTCACAAGCCAGTTTAGCCTAGTGGTTCTGCTGCCTCCCTTGAGAGCCCAAGATCATGAGTTCAATCTGTGGTACCAAAAGAAAAAAAAAATCTTGGCCACTTTTTTGAGTGAGCAAGAGCTATGACCCTCCGCACCTCCTGAGCTCCTCTGACCACAGCCCTGCCATACACCAATGTCACCCAAGTCCCATCAGAAATCACAGAAAGGGTGGCTTAGCCACAGTGGACTTGTCACAGCTGTGGTTGATGGGCACCAGTGTAACACAGTCCAGTCAGGGTTGAAGTGGCAGACGCAGAGGGTGTTTGGTTTGATTCACAATGTAGCAGAGGCCTGGAGGATGCTGGGCCAGGAACCTGGTGGTGGGGTGAGTGCTTGTGGGAAGGCTAGTGTGGTCACTCCGGAAACAGTTACACAAGGAAAGGGCAGGGACGCCAGGAGAAACTAAGGACAGTGTGACCCATTCAGACTCATGGCCTGGCCCTGTCATAGTGGGAAACAGCCTTGGATATGGGTTCATGAGAGACACTTTTGGGTGGATTAGCCTGACTTGCCCCTCTCTGTTCAGCTTGGGGACCCAGAGCTCGGGCAGTGTCCGAGAGCCTACACCCCTTGGCATGTTCCAGTGCTGGGGTCCAGGTGTGAAGCAGGTTGTGTTTAATGGTGACAGTGGTGGACAGTCACAGCCCACAGGCACGTGATTAGCATGTTGCACACCACTGAGTCGACTCTTCCTGAGCCCTCAGGATGAGCTCGTGCCAGGAGGACCCCTCTTGTCTGGCAGGGCCAGTTCAACTTTGTCCATGTGATCATCACACCCCTGGACTATGAGTGCAACCTGCTGTCACTGCAGTGCAGGAAAGGTGAGGCCCGCGTCAGGAGGGCAGGGAGTCATGGCCCGGAACCCATTGTGAGTGCTGGCTGTGTCTCCTCAGACATGGAGGGCCTGGTAGATACCAGCGTGGCCAAGATTGTGTCTGACCGCAACCTGCCCTTCGTGGCCCGCCAGATGGCCCTGCATGCAAACGTGAGTAGAGGTCAGGCCAGGAACTTAAGATGGGTCTGTGCTGCCACTGGCTGGAGGACTCATTGTCCCGCTCTCTGGTCCCCAGATGGCCTCACAGGTGCACCACAGCCGCTCTAACCCCACGGACATCTACCCCTCTAAATGGATTGCTCGCCTCCGCCACATCAAGCGGCTCCGCCAACGGGTAGGAAAAGGGGCCCCCTCAGGGATGTGTAGCTGATAGGAGTGGATGGGCAGTGTCCAGCCCAGGCTGAGCAAGCACTACCCTTTCTGGGCTTATTGCTACAGCCACTTTTCCCCCTAGATCCGGGAGGAAGCCCAGTACTCAAACCCCAACCTGCCTCTGATGCACCCTCCAGCCAATGCCAAAGCCTCAGCCCAGGCTGCATCTGAACCCACACCCACTCATGAGACAGGCCAGCGGAAGCGTCTCATCTCCTCCGTGGATGACTTCACAGAGTTTGTATGAGGCAGAGCACAGGCCCAGGGCTCCCCCTGGTTGCCCCCAACAACAATGGGTGGTATTTTATATAAATGATACAAATCACCTCTATCTGAGGCACAAGTAGCCGTCAGCTCCTTTATTTGACTTTGTCTGTTTTGAAGGGTTGGAGACAGGATCAAAGCTATAGCTAGGGCCCTTGGGGGACATGCACCCTCCCCCCTCTGTGGTGCCTTGGTACTGTCCAGGCCTCATGCCCTCACCTGACCCAACCTGAGAGCCAGCCCCAGGAAGGGTATTTCTCCTTCCTATCTGCCTGGCATTCTTTGCCACATGCAAGTTCCTTGCCCAGACCTAACACCAGCAGGCCTGGGTCTGTCCCCAGCCCCAGGCAGGGGAGGAAAACAAGGCCAAGGTGGTGAAAAGAATACCGGGGTTACAGCTGTGGCCCTCAACACTCATCTAGCACCTGCCCAAGGACAGACTTGGATCCAAAAAGCAGCTGCAGCTTCCCTGGCCCCTCACTGGCAATAGTGGGTCCAGGGCCTAGCTTCAGCCACCAGGCCCTTAAGTTCTACTGAAAAATAGTGACATACAAAAATATATACATTTTAACCCCATATAAATTACTGACGGTAGACACACAATGGGATGGCAGCTGGACGCGAGTGTGCGGTGGGTACAAGGGGAGAGGTAATAACTTAGGGGCTGGGGGTGGGAGGCGCAGCTTACCCTCCCCAAAGCTGGGTTCTTTAGCAAGGGGAGCAGGCTGCCCAGGGTGGCGCCGGGCACAGCCCCGCTGTACCTGAGGACTGGGGAAATAAATTAGCATGTCGGAGGCTGGGTACTCGCTCGTTCCAATACTGTTGTGGCCTCCCAAGAGATCTGGGAGGGGACCCTGGGTCCTGGCTGGTCACACAGCCTCTTTAAAGTGCTGAAGCCCACAGACAGGCAGACCCACCCTGCCTGCTCTCTGGGGAACCTGTGTGCAGCCTTTCTGCCTGGCCTGAGACTTGAGGCAGAAGGTAATACTGAGCACTGTCTACCCTGGCTCCCGGGGGCCCGGAGCAAAGCCACAGGCTCTACCCCAGGAAGGGGTGTGACCTGGGCCCCTGGGGCTAAGTGCTGCTTGGGTGGACCTTGTTCTTGGGCCACAGAGGTGTCTTCCTGGGGCCTATAGGCAGGTCCATGCTCTGACCAGCCCTGGCTAGGCAGGTGGAGAAGCCTGGCCTTGCACTTGGGGAGGGGCTAGGGCGAGGTGATATAGGAAGCTGGGTACTTCCACAGCCTTGAAGCCTTTGTAGCCGCTGCTCTAGCTGGTAGACGTCCTCTGTGGCCTGGTTGAGTCGGTCAAACTGGGTGAGCAGGGCCTCAAACACAGCATGGAGGCGGGAGGGCTCCGGCTCGGGCTCCCCCTGGGGCCCTGGGCAGCCTGGGGCTGCATTCAGCCCATCCAGCTGGCTGGAAGAGGTGGATGGGTGTGAAGTGTCAGAGCCACCACTGGGTGGCGGAGCCTCTGGAGAAGACTTGGAAGCCCGGGATGATCTGGAGGGCAGCGGCTCCATCCCTTCAAAGCGGACTTTGTGGCGGAACTGGGGGCGGCACAGGGGTTCGGTCAGTCCGACTGCACCCTGGGCTCATGGGCCCAGAGTGTGTCCCTCTCCCCCCCACTGGGCCGTACCCACCTCCTTGACCTTGCTGAACCCCATCCAGAGGCGCAACCTGCGCAGGAAGAGCTCTACCATCTCGTAGTCCTGGGGTTCCCAAGCTGGGCGATAGAGTTCTCCCCGCAGAGAGTGGTACCGCCAACACAGGAGAACTGCGCCCAGTCTCAGGGCTCCACACAGGCGCAGAGCCCAGAGTCCCATGCAGAGCAGAGGGGACAAGTGCCAGGATTCACCTGGACACAGGGTAGGGGCCCTGGCCCCCGGGCACAGCACCAAGAGGGCCTGGACCATGTTGTGGAGGGAGTCCGTGCAAGAGGAGACAAGCTGCAGGGTAGGGGCAGGAGTGAGCGTATGCCCAGGCCGCGGCCTCCCCATGCACCCAGGCACAGCTACTTACCGGAACAGCCAGCTGGGTGTAAGCTACTCCAAGTATAACCAAGCCCAGAGTGGCCCCTAGGAGTTCTGGCACGGCCCGGCACAGGGTCTTACCAAACACAGACCACTGGCGCACGAACCGCAGCTGCTGGGCAGTCTGTGGACAGGGAGCATCAGCCTGTGGCCCAGGGTCTGGCCCAGACTTTGTCCCCTGAGCTGGCTCTCACCTTGACCAAAAGCAGGAAGAGCAGCAAAGCTGCCAGGCCACGGGCTGCAGTGCTCAGCTGTGCCACCTGGTCGAAGCTGGTGAAGTGGTGGGGGCGGCTGTCCAGGAAGCGGGTCCACTGGCGGTCAGCGGTGCCTAGTTGGGCCAGACGTACCAGTGCAGCGGCTGCTGTCAGTGCTACCAGGAGCCACTGTGCCCAGGCCCCAGGCTGTTTGGCATGTGAACAGCCCTCCTTGCGCCAGGCTCGAGCTTCAGCCACAGAGAAGTACAACGCGAACAACAGTAGGCACACCTGGAGGAGGGGGTGGACTCAGGACTTGGGGAGCTGGGCTCAGCATGGAAGCAGCCAGGGCTGCAGGGGAGTGACACATACCGATGTGAGCAGTGGCAGAGACAGTCCAGTACTGAAGCGTAGCAGTGCAAACGGGCGGATGCTGAGAGCTGCTAGGGCACGGCCGGCAGCAGGAAACTCGAGGCGTAGTGTGACGGCAGCGTGCAGCCCTACAGCTGGGCTGTAGTGTGTGAGCTCCACAAACACAGCACGGCTCCTACGTGGAAAACATGGTGAGCAGGGCGGGGCCCAAGTGGACTAGAGAGCAGGGCCGGGCAGCAGGCAGGAAGAGTCCATGGCTGGAGGAGGGCCAGAGCCAGGACAGTGGGCCAGGCAGGTCAAGGCAGGCAGGACTCACTTGCTGTCAAGCCAGTTGTGCTGCTGCAAGAAGTGCAGACGCGCACGGCTTTCCTCCAGGCTCAGGCCCAGCTCCTGAACGTAGCCACCACTGTCGTACACAGCACAATAACCCCAGTACCAGGTGCTGCAGAACCAGGCAGTATTGAAGTGACCCTAGGCCCATAGCACCTGGGAGCCAGGTGGGAGAGGGAGTAGGGGGCTCCCCTGGAGAACCAACCCTCCCACCTGTAGGGACTCTGCTCACCCCAGTAAGTCAGGCACAGAATAGGTCCATGTCTCTGAGCCATTGTGGGCTGCACTCTGCCAGCCAACACCATAGTCGATGGTGCTGAATCCTCTTGCCGCCGGGCACAGATGCACCCCAGGACTGGGTGGGTCTGGACAGAGCGCTATAATACACAGGTCTCTGGTGACTTCCCTGACTCCACCCAGGAACCCACAGACCATTATGATGTCCTTTTTATAGACAGGTAACTGAGGCAGGAGGAGGGTTAAGGGCAGCAGTTGAAATGAAACGCAGCAGTGGGCTGCTATGAAGAAGAGGGGCAGTGTGGGGGGTCCTCCAGCTCACCTTCCTGAAGCCGCACCTGCCGCAGCCGTGGGGGCCCCAGCTCAGGGCTGGACTGGTTCCCGTAGACATAGGGCAGCAGCACGTGTGACATCCATGGCCAGAACTCATCAGACCTACCACAACAGACAGTGTCACACTCTAGCTCACGTCTGTCTCACCTCACTGGGGGCAGCAACTCCACCCTAAGGTTGTCTTGTGCACGTAAGATGCTTAGCGATTTCTCTGACCTGTGCCCACTGTCTGCCTATGTAGCACCTCTTCCAAGCCTGACAACCAAAATGTATCTAGACATTTGTAAATGTCCCCCAGGGTGAGGATGGGCTAAGAGCAAGATCAAAGCAGGCCCTAGTGTCTATCAGTGTAGCCTAATAGCCACACATTTGTCCTGGGATATTCCTACCGGGTGATGGCCAGAAAGGCTCTGCTATCCAGCTCCTGTTTGATGGCACTCTGCAGATGATAGGCATGGGTGTGGCAGGAGGCATCCCCATAGTTGGCCAACAGTGTCACCAGCAAGAAAAGCATGTATACCAAGAGGCTCTGGGAGACAATGACATTCCTGTGGTCAGTGACTCCAGGCCACAATACAGGGTCATGGCTTTACAATGTTGGGTAGCAAACTGCCCCTGCCCAAGTTGTCTAGCACCAAGGAAGAGCATAAGATGCCCTCGGAGGCAGACACAAGCCACTGAAGGCACAATGGCTGTGGCCAGGGCAGTGCAGTGGAGTCAGGGGAGGGGACAGTACCCACTGAAGGGTTCTCTGATCAAAGAAGAGGGTTAGGCAAGGTTCAAGATTGTGTTGCCCAGGCTGGAGATTTAGCTCAGTTGTTCCGGCGCCTGCCTGGCAAGCGCAAGGTCCCTAGTTTGATCCCTGGTAACCACATACAATACTGGGCGTAGTGACTCATGCCCACCAGCAATCAGTACCACATACCACAGTGCCAGGTATGGTGGCTCACGCCTGTAGTCCCAGCACTCAGGAGGCAGAGGCAGGAGGATTGCTCAGTTCAAGGCTTGCCTGGGCTACATAGTGAGCTCAGGGCCAGGGTCTCAAAAAAAAAGAACGTCCTGCCCAAGAGCTGAGAGCAGGAGAGACAGTGGCCGAACTCACCCTCAGCATGTTGTGCAGCCTCTTGACCTTTCGAGCTTCCTCCTTTGCCAGAAAGAGAGCAAAGCCATGGGGAGGCCGCACACGAGGCACACGCTCGCTCACTGGTGTCACGGCTGGACTCTCCACCAGGGTGTCATCCTCATCAGGGTGAAGCCGCTTGGCCACCAGTGAGAAATAAAGGGCTTCCAGCAGGACCTAGGGAAAGGGTGGCATCAGCCAGGGAGCCTTGAGACTAGCATCCCCCAGCCTTGCTGGTCCAACTCACCTTCAGTGGCTCCCAGCCAAGAAATGAGGCCAGGAAGCTGGAGCTGCTTGAGAGGAGCCACATAACACTCACACTGGGGGGAAAGCTGGCACCAACCCACCCTGAGACACCCACGGCCACAACCACCAGGAGCAGGCTGAGTCCATGGGCCAGTGGGGTACACCAGGCAGGCATTAGTAGCTTCTGCAGACCTTCCATCAGTCCTGGAGACACAGAAGCAGCCACGTTAACTGGCAGCCCAGAGGGAGGGGCTTGTGGGGTATCTGGATCCTCAGACATACCTGTCCTGGAGAGCTGGACCACTGGGGGCTGACCCCAGGTCAGGCCTGGGCCAGGAGGTCCACTGTCCCCAAACTTCTGCATTGCTGGTATCTTTGTCTTCTCCCCCGGAGTGCTAGACCTAGGTGGAGGCAGGCCAGGGGGTGAATTATGAGCCCTTCTCGGTGCAGACAGTGGCATTCTGCCCCTTCCCTAGGTAGGCATCTCCTCCAGCCTCTCGGGCCCTGAACCAGGTAGTACAGCGCTACGGGGTCAAGACACGATAGTCACTTTCCTCCGTGCTTCCTGCTGACACATCCCTCACCTAGTTCCTGAGCTATCCTAGCTGTCCTATCATACCTCAACAGCTACTGCTTGTTGGGGCACAGGTGACCTCTGTAAGCTTCTCCTTGCACCAGCAAAGCAGGCCAGGGCTCCAGGACTTCCAGTGAACATGTCCCAAGCCTCACCTTTGGGGGTAAACACGTCCCCCCAAAGCCAGGGCACCACCATGGCATCACACAGCCTAATATTACCTTCCAGACAGTTATGCAGGCCTTTCAGATCCCAACAGTACATCCCAGGAAGCTGCTGCTCCCAAAGAGCCACCTGACTACAGTGTCACATCAAGGAGCCCACATGCCACAGTGACTCTCCCGAGTCCAATGCTGCTACAGAGGAAGGGAATGGAGACAAGAGGACGTACAGATGGCAGGGCTGGCTGAGCTGGGCAGGATGGACACTGAGGAAAACATCCTCATGCCTCCTGTAGCTACGAGCCCTAACTGCACAGCCCAGAGGAGCGTGTACCTAGCTCCGTCACTGGGCCAGTAAAAGGCACATCATTTGCCAGGTAACAGTTTTTCTTGAGACTGACTTTTCTGAATATAAAAATATAGAAAATGTGGTAGGAAACAGGATAAAGAGAGAAAACCATGACATCAGTATTTCTGCCCAGGGGCAGAGCCTTGGTGTCCTTGCCTTTCCTCTTAGATATGCATCAACGTCCAGGCTGCATGACGTGAGGGCTGTGAGGTAACCGTCACTGGCACCTCCAGTTGCCCACATGTCCATCACTGCCCTGCTGAAAGTTGGGCACTGCTGCAGGTCCTAGGATACACATGTGAAGGAACCATGTCCCTGCGTTCACAGTGTGCACAGTCACTGACAGCACGACGGCTAAGGCACAGGGAGCATTTAGACCTGGGAAAGACAGCCTGTGTGTGTGTGAGTATCTGTGTGTGTAACCACTTCAGACCTGGGCAAGAGGAGCCAGGCCCTGTTCAGATGACACAGAGGGAGCACGGGGCTCTCCTCAGGGAAGCAGACTCCAGGCAGAAGTGAATGGAGCCATGCGCTGGGAGCAGCAACAGGAGCCAGACTGCAGGCAGCTGGGTGAGTGGCAGGCAGCTGGGTGAGCGGCGGGCAGCCTGCTCAGGGCGGGAGGCCAGGAATACCCACACCCTGCATCAGACTCTGTGGGCCCTCCTGGGGTAACTGTGAAGAAAACCTTGGAGATAAAAGTGTGCAACCAATACTGTGGCTCTGCCTCTTTCTCGGATTGCTGGCTCCAGAGGAGAAGGCTCATGAGCATCCCTGAGGGAAATGACGTCCCTGGCCAAGAGCCAACACCCCTGCTATCTGAGCTCTTTAAACAGTAGGCACTTGGCTACCAGTTATGCAGCAAAAGAAGACCAGGCCACTGTAAGGGCACAGGTGGAGGACGAGTGGGCCTGGGGGCCGAGCAGAGTACCCCCAAGCAGAGCCTGAACAGCCCAAGATATCTGGAGAGTAGACACAGGAGGGAGAAAGCCAGATCCTGCATCTAGAAAAAGCTGAGAACATTTGCTGAGGATTCACCTAGCAATCTGCAGAAAGGAGTCAAGAAGGAATCAAAGACTTCAGCCCTGTCAGCTGCCATGGGGCAGCAGGGGAGAGGAGATGTTTGGGAAAAACTGAGAGCCCAGGGTTGAATCTGGGCTGCCGCCAGCGACACACACAGACAGCGGCTGTGCAGGGCTCAGGAGCAACCTTGGGGTGGTTAAGGTTACAGCTGTGTCCCAGTGTTCTGTGTCACAATGTTAAATCAACCACAATTTCTATCGGGACACCTTCATGTAACTCAGAGAACTTCTGACTTCTCTGTCTTAGGACAGTTCCTAGCTCAGCAATTCCTGGTTGCTTAGATATTTAAAGAATTAGATGAAAATGTGGAAATCGGAATACATATGGATGAAAAAGAAGTAAAGGTAATTCAACATGAATCTTTTGTTACTAGATCGGAAAAAGCCAAGACATCAATCAAGACATTCTTAAAAATCAAAACAGCTTCAAAATTGGGGGGAAAAAAAAGAGGAGATATTTAAAAACTTGCCCATGATTTCTCAACTGTTTTGAGACCAAAATCAGAGCTCTTCCCTAGCTGGGCCTCACCATCTCACACCAATTGCCTTTCCACACCTCCAGTGACCCACGCTCCTGCTGCCTCCCTCAGTGGGGTCCTGGGCCTCAGAGTGGTCAAGCACAATGGCCTAGGGACAAGGCAGGAAATCCTCACTCAGCCCAGGCAGGGTGCAGGGCTCCTTGGACCTGCACTTGTTCTGTCCGTTTCAGTCCCCACCACAGGATGACCCCTGTCCCCCAGGAGTGGGCACTCACAAGCCAGTGAGCAGGTCCGTTTCTACGAGGGTGTCCTGGGTGACCACTAGGCTGCTAGCCCCTTCAGTTAGGACCTGCTGGATGAGGTCTTCATCTGGAGAGTACAGGACATGTTGGGGTGGCCCAGCCACTCAAGGACACCGCTGGGGCTCTGGACCTCTCCTCTTCCTCACCCTAGCTCACCTGACACCGAGAAGTATTTAGCAGGTGAGGAAGGGCTGACCAGAGAGAGACTGTCCTCTTCTGGGCCCAGGCCTCGCCCTGTCCGGCCCCTTGCTAGCCGCTGTAGGGTGCTACCCACAATGGACGGGTCGCTGAGCAGGTCTGGCCAACTGAGTGTGCCTTCACTGGAGGGCCAGCACACCAGGCTGTGGGTGACACAGATCAGCACATCTTTACAAACTCCTGATTCAAATCTGGTCACACACACAGATACAGTAAACAATGCACCCAGGGTCACACAGGGCTTCTGAGCTAAGACTGTAAGGCAGTAACTAGAACCTGCCCACACAGGACAAAGACACAGGCAACCTGAATTCCAGCATGGCCTGCCAGGCACAGAACTACATTGGGATGCCACAACATACCTTTTAGAATCATCCAGAAACAAGTCACGTTTCATTTGTCCTGCGAGGGCCTGTTGGGAAGTGCAGAGCAGCCTCAGTGAGAATGCTCAGAGGCAGAGGACCTACCTGGTCAGGCAGGCCTAGATCCAGCCCAGCCTCATGCTGCAGTGCCCTCACCTCAGTGCGGAGGCCTGAGAACGTGAGGAAGGTGCTGTCCAGCATAGATGAGTCCAGGCAGCTATCCAGCTCCAGTGTCTGCTGCCCTGTGGCACTGGGGCTTGGGGCACCAGTCACCTGTAAAGAGAACATGGTGGGTTAGTGGGAGGAAGCTGGCCCTACTCAGGGAAGGCATGAGAAACTACCTCCTGAGCACACACGATAGCCTGGACCATGTTCTGGGTCTGTGCTATTGTGGTAACCTGACCAGCTGTCATTTGTTTTAGTGTGTTCTACCGGAGATTGAGCCCAGGACCTCACGTGTGCCAGGCAAGAGGTCTACAACTGAGCACTTATTGTGCTCCCCACATATTTTTCGTGGGTGCCTAGTAAAAATAAAGAAATGATCCTTGCCAGGTATTTAGCTCAAGTGGTACCATGCCTACCCTGCAAGCACAAGGGCCTGAGTTCAATCCCCAGTACCACACACACACAAAAAAAGAACTTTTGATTTTAAATGTAAATGTAAAAAGTCACATGCCTCATAGTTTCCTGGATTCCTGAGCTAAATCCTTCTTGGTCATGCTGGACAATCCTTTCTTAATCCTTCTGATTTGTTAATAAAATGTAGGGCCCTTGAGACACACACTTATTATTTATTTATTTAGAGACAGGGTCTACGTTGTATAGGTGCAAATCACCATGCTTGGCTTGAGCACGTATATTTATAAGGGACATCACTGTTTCCTTTTCTTGTGATATCCTTGTTAGGTTTTGGGGTCAGGAGAGGGCTGGCTTCACAGAAGAATTAGGGAAATTTCCTTCCTCTTATATACTTATAAATATACTTTCTTTTTGCAATATTGAACTCAGGGCCTTCATACTAAGTTACATCCCTAGACCTTTTTAAAAACTTAAAAATTTCTGGAGCCGGAGATTTAGCTCAGTGTTTCCAGCCTCTGCCTGGCAAGCACAAGGTCCCTGGTTTGATCCCCAGTAACCACATACTAAATACCAGGCATGCTGACTTATGCCCACCAGCAATCAGTACCACATACCACAATGCCACCCCTGTGTGAGCCACCTGTAATCCTAGCACTTGGGAGGCAGAGGCAGGAGGATTGCTGAGTTTGAGACCTGCCTCAGCTACATAGTGAAAGGCCAGCCTGAATTACATAATGAGACCTTGCCTCAAAGAACCAAAATAAATAAATAGATAAAAAAAATTTTTTTTTTGAGACAGGGTCTCCCTTTGTAGTTCAGGCCTGGCCCTGAGCTCACTATGTAGCCCAGGCAAGCCGCCGCAAACTCAGCAATCCTCCTGTCTCTGCCTCCCAAGTGCTGGGATTACAGCGTGAGCCACCACGCCCAGCACTGTGGTATGTGGTATTGATTGCTGGTGGGCGTGAGTCTCTACGCCCAGCATTATATGTGGTTACCGGGATCAAACTCAGGACCTTGCACTTGCGAGGCAGGTGCCAGAACCACTGAGCTAAATCTCCAGCCCCTAGATAAAATTTTTTAAAAATTTTTGAGGCGTGGTTTCACAGAAGTTACAAAATTTCCTAAACTGGGCTCAATTTGTAATCTTCCTGCCTCAGCCTTCCAGATTGCAGGGATTACAGGCATCTACCAGCACATTTGTATTCCCTTTGCATCTGCCAGAAGACTGCAAAAAACTGGTGTTAGTCTTAACTGTTTAATTCACCAATGAAGCTGTCTGCATTTGGCTTTTCTTTGTGGGAGGTTTTAGTTTACTAACTCAATCTCTTTGCTTGCTTTAGGTTCTCCTGGTGATTTGTGTCCATTTCTTTTCTTTTTCTTTTCTTTTTTTTTTTTTTGAGACAGGGTCTTGCTTTGTAGTTCACGCTGGCCTTGAGCTCACTATGGAGCCCAGGCGAGCTTTGAACTCAGCAATCCTCCTGTCTCTGCCTCCTGAGTGCTGGGATTACAGGCGTGAGCCACCACGCCCTGCACTGTGGTATGCGGTATTGATTGTTGGTGGGCGTTGAGTCTCCACACCCAGCATCATATGTGGTTACCGGGGATCGAACTCAGGACCTTGCGCTTGCGAGGCAGGCGCTGGAACCACTGAGCTAACCCTCTGGCCCCACTTTTTTTTTTTTTGAGACAGGGTCTGGCTTTGTAACTCAGACTGGCCTTGAGCTCACTATGTAGCCCAGGCAAACCCTGAACTCAGCAATCCTCCTGCCTCTGCCTCCCAAATACTGGGATGAGAGGCATGAGCCACCACGCCCAGCATTGTGGTATGTAGTACTGATTGCTGGTGGGCATGAGTCACTATGTCCAGGATTATTGTATGTGGTTACCAGGGATCAAACCAGGGACCTTGCATTTGCCAGGCAGGTGCCAGAATCACTGAGCTAAATCTCCTGTCCTGTGTCCATTTCTTAAACTACCTAAATACAGGCACATAGTTGCTTATAGCATTCCCTTCAACGCTCCATCAGGTTGGGTTTTTTTGAGTTGGGGTCTCACTTTGCAGTTCAGGCTGGCCTGAGCTCACTAAGGAACCCAGGTAAGCCTCGAACTCAGCAATCCTACTGTCTCTGCTGGGATTACAGGCATGAGCCACCACACTCAGCACTGTGGTATGTGGTACTGATTGCTGGTGGGCATGAGTCACCATGCCGGGTATTGTTGTATATGGTTACCGGGGATCGAACTCAGAACCCTTGTGCTTGCTAGACAGGCACCAGAACCACTGAGCTAAACCTTTGGCTCTACACCCCATCAGTTTAATGCTGGCAATGACATTTCCTCTCATTTATAATTTTGATAATCTGAGTTTCTTAAATCTAGCCAGTTTGCCAATCTTGTGAATCTATTCAAAGAATCAACTTTCGGTTTGTTGATTCCCACCCTCTTTTTCTGATACAGGGTCTCGCTTTGTAGTTCAGGCTGGCCCTGAATTCACTATGTAGCCCAGTATGGCCTTGAACTCATAGTGGTCCTCCTGCCTCTGCCTCCTGAGTGCTGAGATTACAGGCGTGTGCCAGATTTTTCCCTTTGGCTACAATGCCAAACAGCACAGCCATTAACTGGGTAACAAGGCCCATGTTCCACTCCCAGCCCCAACCCACCTTGCTCCGGGACATTCGGAAGAGGAACAGGATGGCTAAGTAGAGAGGGTAGACAATCACACTGGACACCAGGCCAACAGCAATTGTGTCAACACTCGGTGGGATCAGACTGGACACGGGGCCCACACTGTGTGGCAGAAGACAGACCCAGGCCAGGTTAGGCTTGTGGGTGGGGGGGTGGACTGTGCAAGAGGAGGCCACCTAGACCCCACAGGCACCCACCTATAGGTGGCATCTCCCACGACCCCATACCACACAGCATTGGCACCCAGGAAGAGGCAGAGAAGGAGTACACAGCAAGTGGCCCTCTGGACACGAGTAAAGCGACTGCGAGCTGGGCGGTCCCATATGGAGAGCCAGATATGCTTATCAAAGAAACCACGCTGGAGTTCAGCCACTAGGAGGCGCTGGAACTGCCACAGGGCTTCATCACCTAGGAGGGGGGCAAGGAGAGGCTGCCTGCAGGAGGCCCAGATCCAGGCATCCCCACATAAACGTCCTCCTCCCAGTCCCCTCCCTGCAGTGACCAGGACTTACTTGCGGCCAGTACTTCCTTCTCCACTAGGCCGCCATTAGCTTCTGTCTCCACAGAAAGCCAATCGTTGACCAAGAAGAAGGTGCTGCGGGCACTCTGGAGGTCCCTGACAATGATGTGCTGCAGAAACCAGGCGGGGCTGAGGCCTGTGGAGTTGGTGGTAGGGTGAGGACTTGGGTGCTGGCAGGGGATGGAGAGAGGAGATGGGGGCTGGGAACAAGCAGGGTATAGGAGCTACACTAGCTGCAACACTTGCCCATACCTTTGTTGTCATGCCATACACGGATCTTCCACACATTGCCCAGGCTGTGTGGGGTGGCAATTCGGAAGATGTCCAAGCTGTTGCGGTGAAAGGCCCTGTCCCCATCCAAATGTCGGTGGCCACTCCGGCTGTCTGCTCCATACAGCATGATGCCCACATGGGCCGTGGTACCTGGGGGTGGAAGGGAGAGAACTCTGGGTATAGAGTCCCCCTTCCCTAACACCAGCCAAGTTATATCATCTGTGGTCTTCAACAAGCACAGGCAGACCTTGCTCTGCAGTTCTGATGGATACAAATCTGTTCCTCCTGTCTGTTATATAAATATTAATCCAGCATCAACAGGCACAGATCTGGGTTATCAAGGTGCACTCCTGGCAGGTGACCAGAGTACAAACCTAGCTCCTGACCCTCAGCCTCCCAGTCACTACATGATTGAAGGCATATCACACCCAGGGACAGGGACAGGAAACACCTATCTAGAGCTCTGCTATATACAAACCACCAGCCCTACAGTTGAGTGGCCTCCTGGTGACACATTCACCTTTTTTTTTTTTTTTTTTTGAGACAGGGTCTCGCTTTGTAGTTCAGGCTGGCCCTGAGCTCACTATGTAGCCCAGGCAAACTTCAAACTCAGCAATCCTCCTGTCTCTGCCTCTGGAGTGCTGGGATTACAGGCGTGAGCCACCACGCCCGGCGACACATTCACTTTTTTGTTTTTGAGATGAGGTATTGCTATGTAATTCAGGCTAGCCTCAAATTCATTATGTAGCCCAGGCTGTCTCAATTTTGTGATCCTCTTGCCTCAGACTCTGGAGTGCTGGGATTGCAGGAATGCACCACCGCATCTGGCTGACCTATGTGAGTTCTGAAAAATGGACAATTACTAAAAAAAAAAAATGGATAATCATTGTGTGTGATGGCACAGGACTGAGGGAGGCTAAGGCAGAAGGATTGAAAGTTCAAGAACAGGTTGGGCAACTTAGCAAGACCTTGTCTCAAAATAAAAAGGGCTGGGGATTAGCTCCGTAGTAGAATGTATGCCTAACACATATGAGGCCCTGTCTTCAATCCTCAGTAATGGAAAAAAGAAACAAAAAAGAGAGAAACACTAACACTGAAAGTAAAATTTGAGTTAGAGGTAAATAAAACTTGGTCGTGGTCTCCTCACCCACAGCCATTTCCCCTCACCTGAACCTCGTCCCCAGCCAGTCTTGACCAGGATCTCATATTTGAAGCGGCCCCCCTTCCCACAGAAAGGGATGATGCGGGCCCAACTGACATCCAGCTGGTCCAGCCTGCGCAGGATCACAGCCATGATGAGATAGGTTACGAGGCACATGGCACATGTCAGAAGCACGATGTAGTTCACATGAGCAGCTGGCTCCTGGGAAGACAAAGCCAGGTGGCCCAGGGGATTCACTTGAATGCTTCACCTTCTGAGGATGGAGCCGGAGCCCACCCAGGCACTTTCACCCTGTAAAGAGACTGAAGATGAGGGCCCCAACTCACAGGTAAGATGAAGTGGATATGGTTGGGTGGTACAAAGAGGCTGGCACCAAAGGCAGTGAGGTGACGGGTGAGACAGACGGCCTGGCTAGGTGAAGTCTCCTCCAGGGGCACAAGGCCCTCTGTCTTCCACATCATCTCCTCCTCGCTGAAGTACTGGCACAGGGATGTGTACAGGCCCACAGATACCTCCAGGGCTGACCAGTGGAAGTGGCTGGTCATGTTCAGGTGGTAACTCCCACCTGGGTGTCCAGTCCTGCCAGGGACAGGGCAGTGTCATAGCCAGGCCCCCCGTTCCATCCTGGGAGTGTTCTAGCTTTATCTGCTGTACCCAGCTGACTTCCCAGCCTCCTACTGTTCCTGCAGGGCCCACGTGCTCCTAGGGACACAGACCAAACCACGTATACTTGCTACAGCCCACTCCCAGGTCCTGTGGAGGTGGAGGGTGCTCACCCTGGAGCAATGAAGAAGGTGTAGGGCCTGTGGTCGGCCCCGGTGAGCACCTCCAGGCTGATCTTCCTGCTTGCAGAGCAGTTGTACTCATTGGGCCGGGGCGCTGAGTGCAGGTAGACAGCCAGGTAGGGCTCAGGCTCCTCAGACAGGTAGCGCTCTGCAGGCACAATGGTATCAGACACTCACCCAGGGACCCTCTGCCGCAGGGCCTGGGAGCCTCTGCACTGGACAAGCATGTGTTGTCCATGAACTCAAATACCCCCAAGCAAGAAGGCTCCAGGACCCACATGGCACAAGGCAGAGTTCACAACCACAGCGGTAGACACCTGTGTGACACCCACCGTTCAGCACTGTGTAGGTAAGCTGCAGGTGCAGCCCTGCTGCAGGGTTGCTGTTGTCTGGGGTGACCACGGCGCTGACAGAGGCCTGGGGCTGGATGACAGTTGACTTTACAGAGGTGTAGGGGCCCTGGGCAGCCTGACCCGAGTTGCTAGGCACCTTCACAGTGATGGCACGCTCTGTAGCCAATTGCTCTATGGGGATCTGGGTGCCGGCCTGTGTCTGGAAGGCCATGGATGCCACCTTGGTGGAGACAGTGTAATTGCTGATGTAGCCAAAGGGAAAAGGATTGGAATCCACGAGGAAAATGAGCTGCACCACATCGCTGATGTTGGACAGGGCCCCGCTGAAGGCTTCGGGGATGGAGAAATGGCAGCCGGAGCTGGAGGTGTTGCCATAGCACAGCAGGCTGCTTGGGTCTGAGCGCTTGCCCTGAGCCACGATCTCCTCACCCACCAGGGTCAGAGGTTCCTCGTTGAGCACACGGGAACGCATGAGGATGCACATGAGGGCTGACGAGAGGTTATAGGCCTTAGACGCCACCATTAATGAGGGCGACTCAGTCCCCAGTTCTGGGGGCTGCGGACTCTGTATGTCCGAGCTGGCCAAGTGGATGAGGTCACCTGGAGACAAGTACAGGAGGCTGGCACGTCGAGGGGGAAGGGAAAAGGAGAGGCCAAGGGGGAGGCAGGCTGGGGACACACGCCCACACCTGTGATGTTAAGGATGCTGTCAGCGATGGTGGTGGGCGTCACAGTGCCCTGCGTGGTCTCAGCCTGCAGGATGCGCATCATGCCTTCCAGCTTGTGCAGTGTCTGCTTCAGGCACGAGCGGCACACGAGCTCTTTGCTGGACACCTGCATGGGGCCCGCACAGTGTCCAAGCCCATCCCTCACAAATTGCCTCATGGTGCCTTCCTCCCCATCCCCACTCAGCCAACTCTGCCCCATGGCTGCTGGACAGCTTCCCTGCCTCCAAACACTGTGCTCCCTGCTGAAAGCCCTTCTGTGGTCACTCTCAATCCACAGGGAATATCTGGACTCCTCTGGGGCCCAAGTATGTTTTTTCATACAACTAGGGACAAGGCAGACACTGAGGGCTTGGCTGGAATCCAAACTCAGCCAGGTAGTAAAGGGACAACCTTGACCTGGAAAGCACTCTGGTCCCATTTCCTCTGAGGACCTGGCCTTGCTCTTGGTACCAGTACTGAAGCCCTCCCCTCCCAGGGCACAGCAACTCCCCATCAGACTTGCTCTGTCCTGCTGACAAGCCTAGACCTCAGGCAGTAGACAGGTGGGGTAGAAAAGTCACACCTGGTGTGACAGGTATATGGGATGCGACCACAGGCCCAAAGGAGGGCACATGGCAGAATCTCTGTTGGCCTCTCCCCTAAGCCTTTACCTGTGCTGGTCTTTCTACCCTGGGTCATCCCACAAGGTCACAGGCTAGGGACTCTGGGCTCATGCTGGGGGAAAGGCAGGAGAGGAATGGCAAGGAAGGACATCTTATCCCTATAGCCAGTACTGTCATGGACCCAGGCTCAGGAGGCTCCCCTGTGCCTGGATGCCCTACCATGCACTGGGCCAGAGCAGCAGTGATCTGCTGGATGTCATCCACGGTGTTGACTCGCAGGGAAACCAGGGTCTCTGTGATATTCTTGCGCATCTGGACCCGCAGCTGCTGCTCAGAGTCAGGCTCTGCAGCCACATCCGGGGCCTGCTCATACTGGGATGGGTGAACACAGATCTATTAGCGGGTACCAAGTATAGGTACACGTGGCTACATGCTGACTGCTGCATTGTGCAGGTAGAGACTGAAAACCCTAAGGGCTTTCCTTGGGAGCAATGCAGGGGACACACAGGACACCACACAGGCTAAAGAGCATTGACAGGACCCTTTGAGAGGCAGTGGGGAGGACTCAGCATGTGAAGGCTGCTGAGGGGTGAGGTCCTTGTTTCAGAGCTGACATCAGTTTTGCCTGTGTGAGTCTGGGAATGAGACCTCTGGGGATTGCCAACAGTGCTGGTCTCAGCTCCCCAAGGTACAAACTTGGAATCGCCCTTAGTCGAGCCCCACTGACCTCATTGAGCACAGTGATGAGAGCCAGTGAATATTCAATGACGTGCTGGGGGTCAGCCTGCTTGAGGAGCCCAGGAAGCACACTGGCAGTCAGGCTGTGCAGCCAGGGAGTAAGACTCATGGAGCTATTGGGCTCCGGCAGGACAATGGCCAGAGACCTGCAGGGCAGAGGTAGGCTGTCAGCAGTGGGGAGTCATACAGCCCCATCCCCCATCCCCAGGGCTCAACTCACCTGTTAAGGGCAACTACTGCGGCACCCAGTTGATCCTGTACAACCACAGCTAGTCCCACCTCAAAGCCAGGCTGGAAGCCAGGAGGCAGCACAGCTGCATAGGTGGACAGACTGCCCTTATAGATGCAGAACTCCTCACAGTGGCCCTGGCGACAGCGCCGCAAAAGCAGGGCATACACCAGTGGGGCACTTGCGTCCTCTGCATCTTGCCAGCCTGTGGGTAGATGCATGGCTTCAGCATGGCCCTAACCCTGGCGCCTCCCTCCTCCCGGGCCCATACTCACCCATACATTCGAAGTGCACCTTGGTGGTGAGGGCACGCACCGCATCCAGTGGGAAGAGGCGACATGCGCCCCCCAGCGGAGGGCGGTTCGGGGAGAGGCGGATGGACGCACAGCCCTCCTCCTCACCTGAGCGGCCCAGCACCGTGAGTGTGAAGGTGTAGCCCTCACCGTCCCGCAGCACGCCGCGCCGTACCACCAGCCGCATGTCTGAGCTGCCGGTGGACGTGGTGGTCTCATCCAGCACCAAAGTCTTATTGCTGAAGGTGCGCGCAGCCCAGCGCTGCAACACGCGAGGAGAAACAGTGAGGGCAGTGCTCCAGCCAACTGCCCGCCCAACCAGGGCCAGCCCAGCCTGGCACTTACCCCGCGCTTGGAGCCACTGCTGCAGTTATGGCAGTGGCCCTCCAGGTACACGTAGGAACTGCGGCTCACTTCGTACACTGCCTGTGCCTTGCAGGACACACACTCTAGTGACACAATGGGCACCCGACCACTTCGGACCAGCACCTAGGGAGAAGGCAGGTCACACAGGGAGGCCATGTCCCACGGAGGGGCAGGGCCTCTACACCCTAAGAACTTCAGCGGGAAACACCCAAACCCAGGTTAGTCCAAGGAGGTGGTAGTGGTCTAAAGAGGTGGAAGCCAGCAGGGTTGTTATCTGCAGCCCAGGACTCCACTAAGCCAGGCAGCAGGAGACACACAAACCCGCCACTGTAGGATGGAAAATGGGTGGTGAACAAACCAAGGCACCCATGCAAGAGGACAGCAGCCCTTCACAGTCCTGTCCCCCAATTCAGCATCTTCCCCCCGGGTGGACCCTGCTCCCTGCCCCTCTTTCCTAGATGACTTCTCGGGTGGGCCTTGCTTCCTGAAAGCCTGCTGAGAAAGGCCTGGTGTTGAGACATCCCTCTTCCCAACCCCGAGGCAGAAGCAGAGCCCCGCACATCCCATTGGCAGGTCTGTCCTACAGCAGCAAGGTTGGCCATCTCATACACAATGGCCCTAACTTTCCTGGCAAGGCTGGGGGAGTGTGAGGGCAAGTGGCACCCCACTCCATTCTCATTTTTCAGTGCCTGCCTTTTAGAAGGTCGGTGTAATCCCAGTACTTCTGAGAGGGTGAGGTAGGAGGACTGAAAGTTCAAGCCCATTTTGGGCAATTTAGTGACTTAACAAGACCCTGTCTCAAAATTTAAATTAAAAAAAAATAAGACTTTGGATGTAGTTCAGTGCGAAAGTCCTGGATTCAATCCCAGTACTGGAAAGATAAAGAGGGGAGGGGGACGGAAGAGGGAGGGAGGTAGAAAAGGAGGGAGAGAGTTCATAAGACCCCTGTAGGAGTTGATGTGGAGTGTAGAGTTGTATCATGGCTTCAAAGGAAGTATTACTGAAATTGGATATTTGTATCAAAATCAGTAAGAAGAGAACTAGTAGCTTCTAGGACTGCAACATAGAGTCTCTGAAAGGAACTAGGCAGAGCTGGGTATTGTTTGGGTGCCGCCTGGGCTGTGGCAGCACTCACCATCTGGCTGGCCACTTCCTCCTTCCTGCCTGCTTTCCACACGGTCAGGTTGAAGGTGTACTCTACACCGGCCTCTAGGCGTTCCCTGGGGATGGTGACCATGCTGCTCCCGCGGGGCCCAAAATTCAGTACACACCCATTGGTCTTGCTCTATGGCCCACAAAAACAGGAGATGGTGATGTAAGACCCGGACCAGCCTCAAAGCAGAGCCTGGCATGGGGGATAGCTCAGGAGACCCTTCCCCATGCTAGGACCAAGGCCTGCCCAGCCATAAGGAACACGGGGTATTCACTGGCCACTGGCCAACTGAGGAGGTAGAGAAGGTGGCCCTGCCACATGGCTGACCTGTGTAGCAGCCACACAGGCCCAGTGGAAGTTGAGTGGTGTCTGGTCATCATCCTCCAGGTTGGGGTCATAGGACTTGCTCCCGTCCAGCACCAGGTCCTGCGTGTCTGACCACACGCGAGATGAGCCACCTTCAATGATGGGTACTAGGCGTTCGGCAGCCACTGTCACATTGGCCTGAATGCTCCGTGCCAAGGGTGTGTCCCCAAATGACACCACAAACACAAAGCAATAGTGGCCTACAGGCAGTGCCAGCCGTGGAACCACCAGCTGAGGCCGGCTCACGTCCACACCAGGCAGGGGCACTCGTGCCATAGGCCCTGGTCGCTGGCAGCTGGAGGTACGGTACACCTCCCAGCGGTACTCTGTCTGGTAGGTGACACAATCACGGAGGTCAATGTGGGCCTCCAGGTAGTTGCGCTGTGAGCGCCGCATCAATACCTGTAGGGGAAGGGCCACGTCCACCTGAGGCTCCCTGCAAGCTAGCACATGGACTGTCACTGTGGCCTGCACCACAAAGAAGCTCACCAAGTTGGAAGCATTCACCTCTACATGGTAGTCTCCAGGCTGCAAGTAGGAATGGTCAGCCCAGGGCTCCTCTGTGTCCTGCACTGGTGCCCCATCCCCAAAGTCCCAGTGATAGGCTACACGCCGGGGGCTGGGGCTCGTGATGGCCTCAAACCGGGCTGAGCGGTTGGCAAAGCAGCGGCTACTGTGCAGTACCACGTACTGGATGGGATCCTGGACCTCCACTGTAAGTGTGAGGTTCACACCACCTAGTTCATTAAAGGCACGTACGTGGATCTCCAGCAGCCCTGCGGCCACAGGGGTGTAGGTAACATCACGGCCTGAGAGGATGACGAGGGAGTCACCTTGGACCTTCTGCAAGGAGAAGTACCAGGCGTAGGCAACTCGAGAGCCCCGCTGTACCCGAGCTGTAAAGTTCTTCTCGGTGCCCGTGGCCATGCCCAGCTCACAACAGTTGGGTACCTGCAGCCCGTCAACAGCCTCTAGCACCAAGACACGCACTTGGGCTTGGCCCCGGCTCACATGATTTTCAGCCTGCACACTCACCACGTGGTCTCCAACCCGGGAGAAGCTATAGGAGAAACGGGGCCTGGGGAGTACCTCAGGGCTGGCCCCGCCAACCTGTAGGTGGAAGGTGACAGCCGAGCCAGCTGCCAGCAAGATCTGAAAATGGACCAGCTGCCCAGGCGCTACCACCTTGGTGCTGGCCCATAGCACTAGGCCCACAATGGGTTCCTCCACTGTGAGGTTGTGCATGGCTGTGACCCAACTGACCGCATTGGAGGCATTAAGCTGGATGGAGAAGAATCCAGCATCCGGGAAGGCCACAGCAATCTGCTGGCTGTGCTTGCTGCCACCTGGCACAGCCCAGCACCAGCTCACATTGGTGCCTGTGGCCAGCTGTCCCCAGAAAGGCACAGTGGAGCCGGCTGCCACAAAGCTACTGTCTGATTCACTAACCCAAATGCTAAGGCCACTCACAGGAACCTGCACAGCCACCTCAATGGTCACATTGACAGAGCCCAGCTGGTTCCTAGCCATGACCCTAACCAGATGCAGGCCAGACATAGAAAAGGCATGAATGCTGGATGGTTCAGAGGTCTCCAAGCTTAGTCCTTCTTCCAAGGACCAAGTGTAAATCACGCCACTGCCACTGGCCAGCTCAGCACCAAAGGTGATGCTTGCATTGACGGCAGCTGGGTTGGGAGAAGCAGCCACAGTCAGAAACCCCAGAGGCTCCACAAAATCTATGGTGCGGTTGGCTGAGGCACTGCCCAGCATGTTGGTGGCCCGCAGCTGGACATGATAGGTGCTGGCCGCAAGCACAGTAAGTGAGAAGCTTTTGCCACTGCCTACTAGAGCTGGGATCCCGTCCCTCTGGGCCGTCCAGCTGTAGGAAATGTTGGTGCCGTCCCTGACCACAGCCTGCAGCTGCAATGTATGGTTTGTGGGAAAGCAGCAGCCAGTGCCACCACCTGCCACCTTCAGGCCCTCAATGACCTGCAGGACATAGATGAAGATGCTGTCTTGGGCTGTGCTCACTTCATTCTCAGCCGTGACGATGATGTTGAAGGTGCCCACTGAGCGGAAGGTGTAGGAGATGGTGGGGCCCCCAGGGATGGGTGTGCAGCGGTCACACAGCACCCAGGAGTAGTGCACATCAGTACCTGCCTCCAGTGTGCTGCTGAAACTCACACTGCCATTCAGGGGCACCACCGTCCGGCTGGCATTGATACTCAGCCCCTGGATGCGCTGCTTCACTGTGACATTGAGCCAAGCCTCACTGTGGCTCACCTCATTCCAGCCGCTCACCCGGATGGTAAAGTCGCCCGTGCTGTTGTAGACATGGGTGACCTCTGGGCCCTCATGCTGTGTGCCATCCCCCAGCACCCACAGGTAGGTGGCTGGGGACCCGTGGCCCATGGCAGAGAACAGGTAGTGTTGCTGCAGCTCCAGCACATGAGAGCCGTTGACGCTGATGCCAGTGATCACTATGGGCTCCTGTACCTCCACGAGAGCTGAGTCATTGGAGGTGGAGACATTGTTGGACACGGTGACTATCACCAAATAGGAGCCCGGGTCTCGGTAGGTCATTACTGCCTCAGGGTCCCAGGTCTGGGTGGGGGTGGTGTCTTCAATGCCAAAGTCCCAGGTATAGCGGTAGGGAAAAGGAGGCCAGGTGTAGGCCACCAGCCGGGCTTCGTCCCCAAGCTGCACAAACTGCCGGCCAGGCTGCAGGGTGACATTGCCCACCTCGGGCTCTACACAGACACTGGTGAAGTAATGTGCCTTGTTCACACGACTTGACAAGATCAATGCCAGAGGGAATATGCCACTCCTTGTGAAGTTGTGTGTCACCGTTGGGCACCCTTGAACAGTTGTGTTAGAGGAGCCATCCCCAAAGGTCCAGTCAAAGAGGTAGTGGGCAGGGTCCCCAGCAACATGGGCTGTCAGCTGGGCACTAGGCTGAGTGGGGATACAGGTGGCCGGCTCGATATGCAGCACCTCCAGGACAAAAACACACACAAGCAGGCTTTGAGTCAGGTAGCCTGCAGGGCTGGCGGCGCCCACTGTCACCGTATAGTTCTGTGCCCGCAGATACACATGCTGCACCGTGGCCTCCGGGCCGGTGAGTACCGTGCCATCTCCCATGTCAAATGTCCACGTGATGTTGTCACCTATTTCCACAGTAGCACTGACCACCACAGGAGCTCCCTGCTCCACAGCTGGGCTCAGTTGCACACTCAGCCCACTTAGCTCCCGGAAGACGTGGACAACTGTGTGTGCTACTACACTGCTCACTGTGTTGTTGGCCTCCAGGCAGACGTGGTAGGTGCCTGGCTGGTTGTAGGTATAATCCACTGCTGGCTGGCTCTCTATCAGGACAGGAGAGCCATCCCCAAAGTCCCACATATACAGGACACCACCAGGCAAAGGCAGCGGGTATGGTGAGAAGGTGACAGGCCAGCCGGCCACCAGGGTGCTGTTGCTCACACTTATGGCCACAGCAGGCAGTATGTCACGTACACTCACAGGCACTTGCTGTGTCAGGTTCTCGAAGGCGTTGGACACGAGGACAGTCAAGTTGTACTCACCTGCGGGAAAGTGGCCTGAGTGAAGGTCCTGATGGCTAAATCCCCACCTAGCGCCTCGTGCTTCGTGGGCAGCCTCCTCAAAGCATCAACAGCTGTCCTCTTGGACGCATGTGTGGGTAAAGGGTGAGGATGGGGCCAAGCACCTCCAAACCTGACTGCATGTATGTAAACAAGGCAGAGGGCATGGGGCAAATGGGAAAGGGGTGGTGGGGTAGTGACCTACAACATGTGCCACTGGGGAGACATTACTAGGAAAGGCTTCTAGAATTTTAAAAGTAATTAAACAGCAGCCTTGCTTTTTGCTCCCCAGAAAGGGATTGAGAGCAGAAAACAACAGGGCCTAGTTTCTGACAAATTTGAATCCTGGCCTCAGGAATGCTGTCTAACCCCCATAGCTCAGGCCCAGATACCCCTCTTTCACCCTAGTAAGGGCCCCAAGCCATCAATCCAGCAAGGGCACCATCCCTTGGGGTTCCATCCCTAAGGGAGAAATGTCTGCACAGGATCAGCAAGGCAATGGCTCTGCCCCTCACCTGGGTCAGCATAAGTATGCGTGGCATTGTGCTCCACCAACACCTGGGCCACAGTAGGGTCTGGTACCTGGAAGGACTTGTTGTATGGAGGCTTGAACTGGCCAAGCACCTGTTTTCCATCCCCAAAGGTCCACCTGCCAGAGCAGTGGGAAGATGATGAGGAGGACAGGTAGGGAGGGACAGGTGGCTGGGGCAGGGCCCTGCAGCAACTTGTCCCTCCAGCCACTCCTTCCTGATACTTTTGTTAAAGATACAGCCCCACTCTGCTACACCAGCCATATACTCCCATGGGTTCTCACAGACTTCAGTACACCAGTACCCTCACAGAGGGTGAAACTGAGACCTGAGAAGCAACAATTTGTTAGCCTGCCACAAGCCCCCACCCTGACCCCAAAAGCTGGCCGCCCTGCCACTAGGCTGAGTGTACTCACAGGAAGGCCACCTCCACAGCTGAGTCCACCAGCACACTGGCCATCAGTGCCAGCACAGTGTCGGGGAGCAGCACAGCTGGCACTGCAGACACCCACAGGCCCCGCATCCTGTTCATGCGCTCAACTGTGACGTTGTAGTTCACAGTGACGTTGCTCACGTGGTTAGAGGCTGTGAGCTGCAGGGAGAAACACGAGTCACGAGTTAGCACAGGGCCCACAGGCAGCAGCAAGGATCCCAAAGCCCAGCTCACCAGTCTCCCCACACTCACCCATAGCCATGGCAGTATCCTCGAGGGTAAAGCAAAGCAGAACAAAAGGCAAAGATGAGCACTCAGACACCCCAGGACCCCAAGACCTTATCTGCCTAGCCCCTACCTACCGAGAGCTTGAAGATGGCAGCACTCTGGTAGATGACATTGAAGACAACATTGTGGAAAGTCAGGGACTGCTTATCGTCAATGGTCCACTGGAAGACCACATCAGAGCCGGCCTCCACCACAGGGCTGTACCGCTATGGAAAGGACATGGCATTGCCCAAAGCCCCCATTTGCCCTCCTGCACATGCTGCCCCATGTGCTTCATGCTGCTGGAGAATTCCATGCCCAATGGACAGAGAGGACTGGGGTTCACTGGCTGAGCTACAATTCCAAGACACCAAGTCAGGAAGGACAAGGAAGTGCTCAGACTTGCCTGGTTGAGGAGACCAAGTGTCACATAGCTTGCACTTGGGCACTGAGGGCCTGGGATAAAGCCAGCCCTCAAACCTCCAGTTACACGGCCTCAGTGATACCTTAACTCCTCACCTATAAAGTGGCATTAGCAATAGAGTGAACCTGTCTGCAAGTCTTCATCAACTACCATCCCAGGACCATGTAGAAAGGTACACGAGTCGCAGTAGGCCATATGGGCCTTGGGTGACCAATGTCAACTGACAGATCAGTCGTGGGGGCTCTGGAAGTAGGGGCCAAATGTGACAAGTTTTTTTTTTTTTTTTAACAACATCCTTGAAATGTGAGAGGGGGGAAAAAGGAGTTTTTAAAGCAGACTCTATGTCCATGACTTTTTAGTAATTTAGAAATTGCTAAGTAGGGATAGGGTGCACCTCAGTGGCAGAACACCTTCCTAGAGATCACAAGACCTAGCTACAGTCTCTAGCACTGCAAAAGAAGAAACAAAGAAAAAAGGGAAGGAGTGAAGGAGGGAAAAAGGACATATATACACACATTGCTCAGAAGTCTGAGTGCTCCTGGCAGGAGCTGCTAGAAAAGTGTGCAGAGCACTACGCCCCACCCCCACCCTGACCAAGGAGCTTCTACACTGGCGGAGAGAAGGGGCTCCCTCCATGCATAGCCATGCTGGGGACAGAGGAGGTTGGGTCACAGGCCACACTCACCACTAGGGCACCCTGTAGCACCCTGGCCTCAGGAACAGGCGTAGCACGGAGACCATGGATGGGTTCTTCTGCCATGACTCTCAGGCTGAGGTTGGCCTGGCCAGCGCTGTTCTGTACCACAATATCCACAACATGTTCCCCTTGGCTGAGCCCAGGAAGTGCCAACACTGAAAACAAGGTGTTGTTGGTCTCTTGGGTACATCTGTACTTGAGGGCATCCAGCATGGTGGGGCAGGCAGCCTCCAAGGGTGCACTGACACTGCCCCCAGGCCAGTGAGCTGTGGCTGTAGCATTGGCACCAGAGTTCACCTGAAGCACCAAGACCGAGCCACTGGTTGGCACATAGAGCTGGCCATCAAGGGCAGTCGGAAAGATGACCTGGAGCCCAGCCACTGGGGAAACCACGTTGAAACTGCAGGAAAGATTGTGCTTGGACACACTGTTGCCCACTGTGGCCCGGACCTCATAGCGCCCAGGATGCTGCAGCCCAGGGTTGGACCTTAGACCTAGCAGGGGGCTGAGTCGTTCGGTGGCTGTGACCAGCTGAAGGATACAGGTAGGGCCAGCCTGAGCGTCATCCAGCAAGGTGGGAAGGTAAGCCAGCCAGTTGGAAGCATTGGTAGAGAGGTACAGAACCGTGGGACCAGCTTGACTGGGTGCCAGGGGACACTGCAGTAGGGCACCTGAACCGGCATCATGCTGCAAGCCAATGAGGTCACCAGGGAGCACAAGGATGTCCTGGCCATGGAAGGTTACCTATGGGAGAAGGAGGTAGGACTGTCATATCCTGCAGGCAGGAACCACAGGACCAGAAGGGCAAAGAAGGGCAGACAGGGCTCCCACTGGAGTGTCAACCCCATTACCCATGTTTTAGAGTCCCCACAGTCCAGGCACTCAAGGCAGGGGCAAAAAGGGCATGCAGATAAAGGCTACATGATCCCTGAAAGGATATAGTGGAAGTGGGCTGCCTCGGGTCTGTTCTTCTCAGAGGACTCAAAGGCTAGAAAGAAGCTACCATGTTGAGGGAGGGATTCCTCCTTTAGAAGACACAGCAAGGTGGGTGCTTCTTGCGTGGGGAGACAAGGAAAGTCACTTAGGCTGGCGGTGGGCAGGGGCATGACAGTAGAGGGGAGGTGCTGGGCTGTTCAGAGTTATCAAGTTTTATCTGTTTGCTGGGAGAGCAGGACTTTGGGCAGTAGAAGGGAGAGTGGACTGGGGAGCTGCTCAGGGGCAGGCAGATTGGGGACACATACCAAATATTGTGTGGGAGGCCCTGCAGGCACAGAGAAAAGAAACTCTCTCCACAGAGCATAGGAGGCTCTGGGGAGCCTTGGCTCTAACGTGGACTCATTGTCACAAGCCCGAAGGTAGCAGGCAGCATCCAGCGGCAGACAGAGATTGGCACCAGGGCACCAGCATCCCTCTGGCATACACCTGGGGGCTGGCTCAGTCCTGTCAATGGATTCACTCCCATTTTCTGGAGCCCCTGCAGGGAGAGAAGGGACGCCAAGAGTCCTGACTTACTGAGAGCCCAGTTAGGGATTCCTATCCACCTGCTTCAATTACCAAAACTAGCCACGCAGCATCCCAGGGCCCTCACTTCTTCTGCCAGGCCAACTGACGGACCCAGGGTACCCCCCCAACACGAGGCAGCCCCCACCCATTCTGTAAATGCTATGATCTCTCTGCCTTCGGGCTAGGGACCAGAAGACCTGAGAACTGAGCCCACGCATGTTCCGTGGCTCCTACTCCCACTGCAGAAGCCCACCTGCCCCTCCTGAAGGTCGGTACACCTGAAGCCGCAACTGGGCAGGGCTCCCAAGCTCCTGGGTCTCGAACTCGGCTGTAGTGAGGAAGGCTGCACGGCTTGGGCTCAGACCTGGGAACACCATGACCTGGTAGACAGAGGGCACCTCAGCTCCAGAGAACTCACCCCAGGGCCTGGACTCCTTGATTCCAAATACCAGGGCAGAGGGGAAGAAGGACCTTCCTGAGGCTACCACAGGTATCATTTTGTCACTTGGGAGGAAAACTCAGGTCAAAATCATCTGTGTGATTCCTACTGTGGTTTTATTCCTGGTCCCTCGCTACAGTGGTCTTAAAAAAATTTTTTGTGAGTACACGTGTGTAATACATAATCATCACAGGGTGTTAGTACATGTATGTGACACATCTTTTCTTTATGTGCCCCTACTATGGTTTTAAAAATAATCCACTTAAAGCCGGGCGTGGTGGCTCACACCTGTAATCCCAACACTCGGGAGGCAGAGACAGCAGGATTGCTGAGTTCGAGGCTTGCCTGGGCTACATAGTGAGCTTAGAGCCAGCCCGAACTACAAAACGAGACCCTGTCTCAAAAAAAAAAAAAAATTCACTTAAAACAGTGATGGTAAACCTTTCCAAGTACCCAAACTGCAACCTAGAACCCACTTATTTAACACAAAGTCCCAATACTGAAATTAAGCTTGAATACTGACAAGCCACACAAGAGCTCAGAGTTGCAGCTAACAAGTCGTGTATCCTGTGTCACTGCCTGGCACCCTAGTCCTTTTCCAAGCACGCGTGTGGCCCCTATGTGCACCATTAACTGAGGATCAGCTGCTACAGCAATTCAAGGTTGATGTGGCATGTGTCCCAACAGAGAGGGCTCCAAGTGCCCACTGTGGCATTTATTCACGTGCCACAGGTTCACCACCATTGATCCAGAGTAAGGGCTAAGAGAGCAGTAGTTCTTCCAGGTAACGGGATTAGGTGCTTTTTGTTTCTGTACTACAAGGAATTTCCAAGCTCTCCATGCAGATCATTAAAATTGAAATGATCTCCCCAAACTACCTTGTACCCTTTTCTGATTTTTTGAGATGGGGTCTTGCTATATAGCCCAAGCTGGCCTCAAACTCAGAGATCTTCCTGCCTCAGCCTCCCAAATGCTGAATTACAGGTATATACCACTACACCTGGCTGCCAACTTGTTTTTTAAAGATACACAACAGCAGGGTAAGGCCAAAGCCTGCAGGGGGGTGTCCTCCAGAACAGAGAAGGGCCAGCCTACCTCCACAGGCTGCTGGGGTGGCAAGAGGGCTTCCTGTGGTGTCAGCAGAATCAGAGGGCCCTGCAGACCCCCACCAGGTACTCCCAGGAGGAAGTTCTCAGCATCCCACACGGGGCCTGGAGATGGTAATTATGCAGTGAGTGCCGATGCCAGGCTGAGAGGACAACGGGGGACAATCCAGGGTGGGGCCAGAACTGAGACTGAGCCACCTGCCAGCTGCCTCCTGCACCACTCTCTCCATCTTTGTTTCCTCTGGTACAATCTCACCCCAGGCTCAAGCAGGTGTTCACCAAATAGGTAGCCAGCACTAAGCCCTGGGAGACCTACCTCCAGGCCGCAGCTCGCAGACGTAGCTATGAGGTGCGGAGCACAGATCTGTGTTGCACTGTCCAGCAGGCCCAAGCCGCACACAGTGCTCAGCCGTGGCTGGGTGCGGCTCCCCAGGCAGCCAGTTTTGGCAGCTCTCCAGGCTGAAGGCCTCGCCCTGGGATGCTGGGCCTGTCTCTGTCCCCTCCAACGCTGAGAAGCCAATCCACACATCCAGGCTCCTGTGGGCAGATGGCAGGCAGGCCAAGCACTCATGGTATGCTCCTCAGCACCCTGATGAGTCGGCTCTAACACCATCCTCATTTTCCAGATAGTGAAACTGAAGCTCAGATACATGACCTACCAAGCAAAGCCCAAGGCAGCACCCACCCATGCACATCAGGCCAGTGTGGCATGGCTGAAGGTTCCCCAGAGGGCTCTGCCTCAGATGTAAGGACATGGGCCACCCACACCTTGCCCTGCAGTTACATTTACGGACCAGAACAGACTCACATAAGCCCCCAAATAGGCTGACAGGTCCGCCAAGGTAGAAAGCCCTTCCTGGAGGCAGCCAGGGCTCACAGATATATGTTTGGGCTCTGGCACAGCCACATGGAGGGGTCACATAGGAGGGAAGGTGGGAGCTGCACTGGGCCCCAGATGACCTGCCTGGAAATGCATCGTAGCCACTCTGGGCCTTAATCACATCTGGGCCCTGGGTATATACAGGGTTTGATCACCCACTGGCACAACGGGAATTCCCTACCCTTGCCCAGCACAGGGACACCCAGGAGAGGGGGCAGATAGCCCCGCCTCCCATCCAGCCACAGTGTATTTAAAGCCCACAGCACAAGAGTCTGGTCCACTGCCACTGGGAGGCACATGACCCCACAATCACCCACCAAGCTCCTCATGGCATGGGCGATATATGACAGCTCTGCCCCTGTCTGAGGAGCTGAAGAAGCAGAAAGCACAGCCTCTGGGGAACCCCAGCACCAGCTCTGGCAGGAGGACCTGGAGTCCTCCTACAGGAACAGGTCAGATGAGGAACCCGGCCCCAGCTCTCACTATGACACATGCCACAATATTTACAGAAGCTGCTCCAGCCCATGTCCATACCTGCACCTGTAGAGTTGTGGGAACAGCTATCCAAGGGCAGGACAAGATCCCTCCAGCTTCCCCATCTCCACTTGGGCTCTGCCCGTACCCCCACCCCCTGCAGACCCCACCCTTCTATGGCCTGGGGTGAGGGAGCAGACACCTGGTAACCTGGGAGACCAGGAAGTGCTGGATTGCAGGACTGTCCACCATGGCCAGAGCGGCCCCAGACCAGGCCTGGCACTGCTCCTGTGCCTGAAGCCAGGGGGTCTTCTCTGCCACCAGGCGGTAGCAGTGCCCATTGCCAGGGAAGATCTCTGTGTCCGAGGGGCAGAGCGGGTGCACCACTGGGGAATGATGGGCAGAGACCAGGTATCAACATGTACCCGCAACTGAAGTGTGAACTCTCCCCCAACCTCAGTCTTACAGGGGAGCAGAGGCGGGAGTAGGGCCCAGCTGTGGAGCTACCTACCTTGGACAGGCTCCTCGCCCAAGGCTAGGATGCTGTAAGAAGCTTCCAGGTCTGAGCCTCCACGGTTCCGGATACTCAACTCAAGGCTCTCACCTTGGTGCACAGAGGACGGGCACACAAGCTCCAATATGGCAGGTGCCACCTCTACTTGTACCTCTGTCTCCAGCATGGCTGAGCCAGTTCCCAAGGCCAGCACTGCTGTCACATGATAGTGTCCAGGCAGCACAAAGCGGTGGGTGGCAGCAGGACCAGCCACATCCAGCTTGGGAGAACCATCCCCAAAATCCCAGAACCTGATGCTGATAGGCAGGGGGGTGGTGATGTGGAAGGTTGCTGGCTGGCCAGAGGCCAGGGGTCCACGGGGCCCCACCAGGGTGGCTCCTGGGGAAGCAGGGAAGACATGCTGGAGGAAGGTGGGGCCCCCACAGGCAGGGGTGGGTGGCAAGGGGTTGGAACACAGGGACAGACAGGCCATTGACATGTTGGGGGTCTGGGCTGCCCCGCACAGACACTGGCCCTCCTCCCAGAGGGCAGCTAGGGTCTGGCCACCAAAGAAGCAGAAGGCACTGCAGGCCTCAGGTGCCAGTGGGCCCTTGTGGACAGTGGAGAAGGCTACCACCACCATGGTATCCGAGCTGTTGTCATGGAGGCAGGCAACATACTCCTCATCTGTAACAGACGGACATGCTGGTTGTAGAAGCCTACTTCCTCCTGGCTTCGTCAAGCAGACAGCCTCCATGCCCCTCACTCCCACCCTAAGTCAGACCCCCAGGGCCCTAGCTCTTCAGAGGGGCATACCTAACTCCCACACATCTTTTCCTGAGCCCCTCTGCTGCTCCAGGAAGGGCTGTGGCCCCTTCTGGCCTGAGTCCTGGCAGGAAGGACAAAGCCACCCTACTCCTGGCCACACTCACCACAGCTGCTATCTGGCAAGGGGAGGCTGAGGAGGGGCTGGCCGACCAGGGGACCCGGCCCTGTGCATGTAGCCTCCTCTGGCCGTACCACATGAATCCGCCGCTCTTCTGCCCAGTGCCTTAGCCACACCAGACCACAGTCACACTCAAATGGGTTCCTGCTCAGGTTTCTGCAGGGGAAGAGGTATGGAGGGGCCAGGCTGGGAAGGGCCGCCCTGACAGAAAGTACCCACTGCCCTCCAGCGGGCCTCCAAACTGTCCCTGGGTCCACTTTCAAATTTGGGAGAGGCCTGGGGGCCAATCAGGAGGGCACAAAGATGTTAGGAGACAGGCTGTACAGACACTGACACCACCAAAAGCAAAGAAACTTACATTTCACTTAAATTAAATAAATTAGCAAATATTCCTTCTTCTAACGTAGAAATCCTATTGTTGCTTATGTCCCTGGAAGACAGGAGGGATTAGGCAGTGACAGAAGCCCTTGTAATGATACTTTGATAGGCAACTGCCACTTCCCCACCCTGAATAATCCCTAGCATGCTGGACAGGTCAGGCACTGCCAACAAGGGGATACTCACAGCTCCACCAGCGCCGAGAGGTTTGACAGGAGCCCGACGTCCAGCGTCTGGAGCAAGTTGTGGGAGATGTCTCTGAGGAGCAAGGGAGCTCAGTCAGGTAAGGCAACCAGGCTGGCCACAGAACCACCCGTGCTTTGGGGTATAATAGCACCTCCACACTGCAGCCTCTCATTTCCAGGGCCTAGGAAGAGGCTCTCCTCATGGGGGATCTAAACGAACACTCATCTGGGGAAACTGAACCAGGGAAGGTGGGGCCCTCAGTGCTCTGCATCCATCTCAGCCCTGTGCTATGTGTCACAGCCCACAGCCACACAGAACTGCTAGATGGGCATGAGCCCTTTGCCCAGGGCCCCCAACAGGGCCAAGGCCCTACACCAACTTTTTGCCCTACTTTAGTGGAGTGCTCTCATACCACCAATGTGGGATTCGGGGCCCAGCTACTCCTAACCACTGGTGGAAGAAGGACCTCAGAATGTCCTCAAGATACAGTGGGGGGGGGGAGATAAGATAAATATGGAGAAGGGCCTGAGTGAGTTAGCCCATATCACAGTGCTGATGATAATCTACAACAAACTGCAAGTTCAACATAATCAATGACAAAGCCCACCAAGCATGGTGACACAGGCCTATTATCCCAGCATTCAGGAAGCTGAGGCAACAGGTCCAAAAATTCCAGGCCAACCTGGACTACACAGAAAAATCCTGCCTTGAAATCCTAAAAGTAGGGCCAGGAATTTAGGTCAGTGGTTCCAGCCTCTGTCTGGCAAGCACAAGGTCCCGAGTTCGATCCCCGGTACCACATACCAGAATGCCAAGAGTGGTGACTCATGCCTGTAATCCCAGCACTTGGGAGGCAGAGGCAGGAGGATTGCTGAGCTCCAGGCCTGCCTGGGCTACATAGTGAGCTCAGGGCCAGCCTAAACTATAAAGTGAGACTTTTTCAAACAAACAAAAAAATAAAAAATAAAATAAAATAAAAAGGGTTGAAGATGTTTCTAAGTGGCAGAGCTCTTGCCTAGCAACATGAAGCCTTAAGTCCAATCTCAATTACCTCAAAAAAGAGGAAAAAAATGGGCTACAAGCAAAAATGCAACTAATAAAAGTATAAATAGTCACAAACATGGAAGGAATATTCAATCTTCAGAGTATTTGGAGAGATACCAATGAAAACAACTTAAAAGAGCATTTTTTATCTAAGTCATAAGCATGTTAGAAATCCAGTCCCCAGCTCAGGGTACGTGGAAGTGACCCATGTGCTTCACCCCCATGAGACTGGATGACGACTACCCTGCTAGGCCTTTCTGGGCAGCATGGTGGGAGCACCCACTTCTTTGAGGTGTCCCACTCTTTACCCATCAACCCAATCTCCATTCCAGCACCTTGAGAACCCCTGGTGGAGGCAAGGGCCATGCCACCCATGGTATCTACCTCCTGGCATTCTTCCTATACATTATTTCTAACCCCAAGACTCCATGGGGTTCCTAGGTTGGGGGCCCCTGGACTACTCTAACTCAGTGGACAATTCGGGGTCCTGCCCAATTGCATGTCACCCTGCAGTCTCCAACGCATGCAGCCTGGATCCCTAACCCACCCCCACCCACAGAGCTTCTGCTCTCCTAGGTAAGGATCACCATTCACCACATGAGACTGCACTTGGTGCCTCTCACTAGCCCAGGTCTTTTAGACAATGGGCACCCAGCTGCTGAAGCCAGGGGCCAAGGGGTGGGGTTTGCCTCCACCCTTTCCCAGCCCTAGCACAGTCCAGGCCCCCATCCCCAGCATCTTCCTGGACAATGCCCTGGCTTCTGCTGGCCACATCTTGCCCCTCCTATCTGAGCTCCCACAGGAGAGGCTATGGCAATGGTTGTACCAGGACAAACTGCAGATAGACCTAAGCAGAAACTTCTCGGCAGCTGCAGTGATGTCAGAGCAGTCTGCCCTTCCAGGGGAAGCAGGCTATGGGGCCAAGCAGCCATGTGCCTGGGAAGGAAACTGAACCAGAGACCAGCAGCACAGGCAGGCTCCACGCCTGCCCAACCAGCACAGGGGCTGGGCAGCATCAGGAATCTTCTCGTCCAGACTCCAACCAACGAAAGGAGGAAAAACCCCAAGTGTTCTTCCACGTCCTACTTTCTGGGAAGTTCATTCTGAGTGGCAGGTTCTAGGGGCACCTGAGAAAGCACGGTAGGGGGTCAAGTCAGTCTCAGGGGCACACTACCCTCTCCTCATGTCAGGACACTACCACCCTCCCCTGACTGGGTCTCTACTGAAGTCAGTGCAGTGCTAGTGCCTCCGAAGTCCCTCCCTAAGACACAGCCTTACCAACAGGCAGTTTTCACCAGAACCTGCCTGGACCATGACTGTGGAACAAGGAAGCAAAGAGGGTCTGAGATCCTGTTTGGTCAGCCCAGTCCAGGACAAAATAGAGCTACACAAACAAAATAAAAGCCAGGTGCCATACTTTGGCCCATATTACCAGGGCAGGAGCATCTACATGGGCAGAACATGCTAATGTGAACCACAGATAGACACCAGGGATACTGGAGAAGTACCAGACCCAAGACGGAGTAACGGCTTTCTGTATCTCCATGTGCTGCAGCCATCACAGTACTGGGTCAACACCAAGGCCTGGCCAGCCCCATTCCCCAGTGCGCTGGCTTCGTTCACATTCCCAAGAGATGTCATCACAGCCTGATGCCTTGGCCCCACACTCTAGGTTTCTTCAAGGATCAAGGAGGCAATCCAACAGGCGCCCCTGACACTGATGAGGCACTGATGCAGGGACACCAAGAAGAGTCAGGTGGCAGCGGCCCCATGGCTGCTCAACCCCATGAGGAGAAAGGCAGCAGCCTAGCAGGGGTACACCAAAGAGGTTTGGGACAAATGGGATCCGGCTGGATCCTCTGGCCTCCAACACCTGAGCCAGCAGTTTCCAGGAACTTTGCCACTGAAGTTGAAGGGGGTCAGGCCAGCTCAGGACAGAGGGGAAGGGACTAGGGAATCACCCATGCTAGAGCCAGGCAGGCAACTATGGCAGAAAGAGACACATGCCACAGAGGTGTAGTGGTGCAGGCCTATAATCCCAGCACTTGGGACACTGAGACAGGAGGATTGCCATAAGTTCAAGGCCAGCCTGGGCTATGTAGTGAGTTCAAGGCCAGTTTAAAAATAAAAAATAAAGGAAAGAAAAGAGAAAGAGGCAGTAGGGCACTAACTTCACAGTCTGTGCAGAGGCATGAGGGCTGTCCCTGCTGTCCTCTCTGCCTGCTGCAGAATGGGCAAGTGTGCTGGGAAGGGTGAAAACCTACTGCACTGCATATACCAATGCCCTCCTTCTCTTCCCCCTGCCTTCCAGATCAGACATTCTAGAGAGGGACACCTGGTGCTGCTGAGCTGAGGCACCACAGTGCCACATGTGGGGTATACCTGACACAGCAAGAGGGCTTCGGCCCAGAAATAGCTCAGGGTCTGGCTCCCAACTTTCTACCCACACAGGGCTCACCTCTAGGCCACACAGGGACAGAGAGAGTAGGCAGATGATCTCAGGGGTGACTTGCTGGAGAGTGGGTGACCGAGTGTGGGAAGGTGCGCAGTGGGATGTACAGGGGGAGGCCAAAGAGGGTCATTAGACATGCCTCAAGCATCGGACAGGCCCAAGAGCCACCTCCATTCTCGAGCTGCAAAAACAGAGACCTCAGAGAAGCCTGAACCTGACTGTGGCTGAATGGCCTCGGCTGCTCCTCTGCGGAGGTACAGAGTGCTGAGGATGCCCACTCCCCAGTCCAGATGCTGGAAGAGGTGTGCGGGCCAGCTGGAGCCCCCAAGGAAACATCTGCACATTCCAGAAGCATGTGGTCAGCAGGCAGCCAAGTGCCAGGCCCAGCACCCCCGCCCCACACTGGCTGCCGTACTGGAAACAGGGCTCAGGGGAAGGATGAGGGGCCGCCTGCGGACATTATGTAACCCACTCATCCGGAGCCAGCCTCGTCTCTCCAACAACCAGGACACCAAGATGGGTTGGGGGGGGGGGTCCCCATCCTCTCTAGGCCAAGTCAGCCAGCCCCATCGGCACTCTGGAGGAAGCAGGCTCTCCTCAGCCAACCATGGAGAGCCCCTAGAAATATCCTTCCAGAAGCCAGAGCCTTGGTTGAGGCAAGGAGAGGCCAGAGTAAAGGCCTCCCCACTTCGGCCTGGCAGAGAAGAGAAGGGAGGACCGAGCTGCTGGCCTGGCCACAGCATCTTTCAGCACTAATGCACTTTCCTTTCAGGAGCCCAGCAGCTGCGCCAGAGGCATCCAACACCCTCACTCTGCCTCACTCCCTTTGCTTTCTTTGATTTTGTTCTCTTCTATTTATGGCGAGTGTGGCTGGCTCGCAGCCCCGGAAATGATGTTTAAATTAACGAATTCAAGTCTAAGAGAGAGAGAGTTGAAGAAAACATCTTGGGGGGCGGGGGTCTTGGCTACGGCCACCCTGCATTTCCAGGGACAAGGGGGCAGGAGGCTCACCAGACCCATCACTGCTTTGTACTCTGATGCCCACCTCCCCCCAGCTCCAAACCAGGGCCTGGCAAGCAGCGGGGGCCCGGCCTTTGAGACAAGAGGGAAAGGACAAGCTGGGGCGGGACCAGAAGGTCTCAGTCCCAGGGGCTGGAGCAGGGGAAACAAGAGTATCCTCGGATATCACAGGGCATTTTGTGAGTCTGCCTGTCCACACAGAGGTCCCTGTCACAGACACTGAGCCCCAGCAGGCCAGACATCCTGAACTATCACCAGGATGACACAGGAGATACCAACACAGCCTACCCCAGGATCCTCCTGGGACCCACAGACAGGTATAGGAGACTCTAGCATGAGGGCCAAAGGAAGCACGTGGTAGGGGGTTCCTGCACCATGAGGGAAAAACACAGCACAGCTCCAGGGAGGGCTGTCCTGAGAGCCACCACTCATGCAGATGTTAACAGAACCAGGGTAGGCAGGTGGCCCACGTCACTCCACCCACCCCATCTGCAGCTGGAGCACAGGGCCCCACTTTCCTGGAGAAGGGTAGAAAAAAGTCAATGCTGAGAGACTTTCCAAATCCTGGTACCCTGGCACACAGCAGTTCAGCACCAGGACTGCCATATCCCATCAGCACCAGGATGACTCATATTCCCTCATAGCCACAACAGCAACATGGCACCAGCCTGTCCTCTAGACAGGAGCCCTGAGCTCCGGGAGCCCTGGTTTTTCAGGGCCTCCAGCCTCTCCTGTGAGCAGGAACACTAGGCATTATTCAGCCCCAAATTTTCATGTATGGGCAGTGATGTTAACCTGCCCAATACCAGAGCTGTGAAGCATAGAGCCTCAAGGGCCTTAAACTCACTCCTCCCACAGCTGTGACAAGCTCCCTGGCCCTGCACAAACTGCCACCAGAAGGAAGAGCTGGCTTCTGCCCTGACCTAGGCACAAAGCACTCAAAGAGCAGCCTCACAGGATCCAACCTGCCTTCAGAGCAAGAAGCGGCTAGAGTTGGGGTCAGCAGTTGACTAGGGCTGGGAGAAAAGCAGCCCTCCCCGTTGGCCTCCACGTGCAGCCCCTCTCCCTGGCACTGTTACCCAGGCACAGTGGGGCTCCCTGGCAAAAATGGCTGCCAAACCAAAGAGAACGAGGTGTTCCGGAAAGGATATGAGCTGCATTTTCCAGCTGCTCCCCATCCTGCAGGGGGATGCACGCCCCACCACTGCGCCCACGCCTGGCCAGCCAGGAGGAGTGCTGAGCCCAGACGGCCGCCACCCCAGACGGCTGCTGCGGGAGAAGCGGGATGTTTTCATTCCAGAATGCTAGGCAAGCAGCCGTCTGGGCTCCGGCTGCTGGCGCTGGCTGCCGCCACAGTGTTCCAGAGAGGAAAATGTGCATCTCCATCCAAAATGGCCTCCTCAGTGGAAACCAATCCCAGCCAGACTCTCCCTCAGGAGTTGGGGGTCTCTTTGCATCCTCCCCATCTGGCAGAGGTACCCCAGGGTAGAAGAGTAAAATCAGCAGCAGACATGTCCTGCAGCCCTGGGGGAAACTCAGGGAGGGGTTGGCAGAAGTGGGACCCACATTTGGCATTAGTCATACAGTTAGTTGTCTCAAGATGGTGCCTAAGATGTGCCTGCTAACGGCTAGAAGGGAGGAAGAGAAGGCTCCATGAGAAGTCCATGTGGAGATAGCCTGATCTCGAGCCCTAGAGGGAGAAACCATAGACCAGTCTAGAGGATCTGGAAGAGGTAGAAACGAGGCCTACATACACTTGGCACAACCTCCCAAAAAGCTCCCTGAGGCTCAGCAACATTCACCAGAGATGCTCACACAAAGATCTATCCGTGCATGCATGATGGCCAAGACTGGCATCAGGATGACTCACTGTCCTAAGCAGAACCCTAAGCAGAGTGCCAGAGACAGACACAACACCATTATTCAGGAGAAAAGGAAGAGGTAAAACGGGAGGGTGTGGGCTGGAGATTTAGCTCAGTGGCTCCGCTGCCTGCCTAGCAAGTGCAAGGTCCCTGGTTCGATCTGGTAACCACATACAGTGATACGATATTGGGCATGGTGACTCACGCCTGTCATCCCAGCACTCGGGAGGCAGAGGCAGGAGGATTGCTGAGTTTGAGGTTTGCCTGGGCTACGTAGTGAGTTCAGGGCCAGCCTGAACTACAAAGCCAGACCCTGTCTCAAAAAAAAAAAAAAAGGGAGAGTGTGCACTGCAGGCTGCTCACTCCACATCACTTCACTTCACTTCATGCATTAGAATGCATCAGAAGACATAAAAGCTGAGATAAAATCAAGCAGGAAACCAATGCTCTGTGTGTATCAATAGTCTCAACATTCAAGTCCGGTGTAGTAAGGCACACCTGCAATCTCAATACAGGAGGTTGAGACAGGAGGATAGCTGCAAGTTCCAGGCCAACTTGGGCTCATAGTAAATTCAGGGCCAACCTGAACTATCTAGCAAGACTTCATCTCAGAAGAAGAAGAAGAAGAAAAAACAAAAACAAAAAGGAGGGAATATGCCTGGCCTCATGCATCCCCACAGCCTTTGCACTGAAGGCACCTCTCAGATCAGACCAGAGAAGACAGGAAGACTTCTAAAGTTTTCTCCTTCTTGAGCGAGGCGCTGAGGTGTGTATAGGAGTCTGCATACTCAGATTGGTCTGTTCTTCCCCCAACTACCAAACAACATCTGAACTGTGTACATCTCATCCTTTGGCTCTTGTGTCCACCTGTCCCCAGCAGGGCAGCCCTGGCGTCTGGCTCTTGGTGGCTGATACCTGAGGAAAAGGAATGGGTCCCCAGAGGCCACAGAGAAGAGAATCATGGAGGCCACTTGAATCATGGCTATGACTATCAGGCCTGCATTGTTGATGCATGACATGGCCTCAACACTGAGGTCCTTCAGCTCATAAGATGCATGCAGCCATGGGTACCCATTTTACAGACACAGAAACTGATGCTCAGAGAGGCTAGGACCTGAAATGTGAACACAGGTCTGACAACAGTTCCCTTCTCCTCCCTTTTGAAGCTAAAAGGAAACTATCTAGGACCAGAGCAGAGGAAGCAGTGGGAGCTGGTGGGAAGGAATGGGCCAAGAGCCTCAGCAGCCCCTAGGTTGCTCAACAAATTCTTCAAACACACCACAGGTGCACACCAGGAGGCCCCATGGTCACCTCACCCTGGCACCTATGCACCAGGACGCTGCAAGCAGTTGGGAGTCGGAAAAGGTCGGCCCCAGAGCATGCTGATCTCACCACCTCTGCCACAACTCACTGGGTATGTGCCCCCTAGGAAGTGAATCAAACTCTGATAGCTTCAGTTTCCTGGTCTATAAAATGGGACCAAGAGTGGCTCCAGTCCCACAGTACCACAGTGAGATGCCTATGAAAGGACATAAAGGACTTAGCACAAGATTCAGTATAAGGTACCACAGCAGGCAAGCAGGTAGCAAGGGCCTGTATCTCCTTGGCAGTCCCTTCAGAGACTTAAAGATTCAGATACAATTCACTCATCACCCAGGGATTTAGCTCAGGGATTCCGGTGCCTACCTTGTAAGCACAAGGTCCTGAGTTCAATCCCATTACCAAGAAAAAAAAAAGCATACCCGAGAAAGTTTAAAGATATGCAATTCAGCAGTTTTCAGTATATCCACAAAATCGTATAACCATCACCACTATCTAATTTCAGGACATTTTCATCATCCCTTAAAAAACCCATCTTCGCCGGGCGTGGTGGCTCACGCCTGTCATCCCAGCACTCGGGAGGCAGAGGCAGGAGGATTGCTGAGTTCGAGGCTTGCCTGGACTACATAGTGAGCTCAGAGCCAGCCTGAACTACAAAGCAAGACCCTGTCTCAAAAAAAAAAAAAACCATCTTCCTTGGCTATCACCCTTTTACCATCTTACCCTTCCCTCACTACAAGTAACCATTAATCTGTTTTCTGTCTCTATGGATTTGTCTATTGTGGACTTTTTACTTCTGGGGTAGCTACTTCCTCAAGCACTGTTCTCAGACTCTGTGCTCTGTCCATGGATTGCTGCTTCTACCATACCAGGATGAACATACCCTTCATCTACATGGCCCATCCTGGGGTCCCCACTCATCGCTGACAAACTTTTGGGGTGTTAGGCATGGTGGTGCACACCTGTAATCCTAGCAGTCAGGAGGTTGAGAATGAAAGATCACCACAAGTTTGAGGCAGCCCGCAATACTTAGTGAATTTAATGCCAGCCTTGCTATATAATGAGACCTGTTTCAAAAACAAACAAACCAAACTCTGGTAGTGTCTGTACTACCCAGGCACTATGAATAATGCAATAATGAATGCGCATGTGTTTTTTGTGTGAAATTATTATTTTTGTTTTGTTTTTTGAGACAGGGTCTCGCTTTGTAGTTCAGGCTGGCCCTCAGCTCACTATGTAGCCCAGGCAAGCCTCGAACTCAGCAATCCTCCTGTCTCTGCCTTCCGAGTGTTGGGATGACAGGCGTGAGCCACCACGCCCAGCTGTGTGAAATTATTTAAATTTTTCTGGGTAAATACCCAGGAGTGGAGAGTTTCTATGTAACTAAACATGTGACCGTTTGAGGAGCTGCCAGACTCTCTTCCACAGGGTGGCACCACTTCACAGGCCTTCCGGCAGAGGACATGGCTTTTCATTTCTCCCCACCTCACCAACACTTGTAATTCTTTTTGACAACTGCATCATAGTGGGTACGGTGTCTCACTGTGGTTTTGACATGCATTTCTCTAGTGACTAACAACATTGAGCATCTTTTCCTATGGTTGTTGGCCAGTGATGTTTCTTCTGTGGAAAAATGCCTTAGGTTCTTTCTCCATTTTTTTACAGAGCCATTTTGTGTGTGTGTGTGTTTATTTTATTTTGGTTTTTCAAGACAGGGTCTCACTATGTAGCCCAAGCTAGCTTCGAATTCACAATGATCATCCTGCCTCAGCCTCCCAACTACTGAGATTACAAGCATGTGCCAGCACACCCATGCAGGGTCATTTGTTACTGAGAACTGAGCTCTCTGTATGTTCTAGACAAAAGTCCCACATCGGCTGCGCAATCTGCAGGTGTTTCTTGTCCCCACAGATGTTCCTGCAGCATGATGCTCAGGTGGTCCTACAGGCCACCAGCTCCTGAGGGTGTGCAGGGTGCAGGTGCCTTGGGGTGCACCTACTCAGGTCTCCAAGTGTTGCAAAGGAAAGCAGGCTACACAGGAGATATTTCCCTTGCCTAAAAATAAGACACCATTCTCTTCCTTCTGCTTTGCAACCAAATATGGAAGTTCATTATTGTTCTCATTTTTGGCAAACTAAGAAACTAATGTTATCTTTCACCTTCAGTTCTGAATTCCCTAGGGTGGCATCATGTGAGAGGCAAACCTCAGAACCCAGACCAGCCAGCAGCACTTACAGGGTCCCATTTTCACCTGCATCTCCACATATCAGCTAGAATTCCTTTTAGAAGGTTCTGGCCATGCTGCTTTCCTTCTAGACCTTTTAATGTCCTCCCCACCTTCTCTCCCCATAAAGACCCTACCTCCTGCTGCTCTATCACCTCACCCCTCAGGGATTTCATGCACTGTTCTCTTGTCTGCAATGTTCTGCCAGGTCTTGGGCAACTCTTTTATAAGCTTTGAGTCTTGGCTTAGACATCACCTGCAGCTGAGGTCCTTATAGGCCCCCTTCCCCATCATCTGTCTTTGTCTTTGCAGAATCCACATCTGTTTAATGTGGGCTCCTCCATGATAACTGATCCCACCAGTGCTCTTAGACCCCTAGTACAGGGCTGGACAAACCAAACAGTGCCCTCCATGTGGTGATGGTTCACGGAAGCTCACAGCTGGGCAGAAACCCAAGCTTCAGTGACAACCCATAGTCCTCACCCTCAGAACCCAGAATGGGAGCTTAAAGACCCTCTGCTGTCTCTAAAGCAGCAATGCATGTGGCAAGTGCAATCTAATACATCAGGCCCACACTGGCTCCCTCCAAGCCCTGAAGTCTGCATACAGATGCCTGCCTTCCATCACCCTCTTATTCAAGACATAAACACCTCCTCTCACCAATCTCCTGTTATAAGGGGTACAGGAAAGAAAGGGCAAGGCTCTAAACAAAAGGCCCTAAGGCCCTTTCCTATATTTTAAACTAGTGAACCAAGTCCCTATTGAGTCTCTAGTATATGCTTCATTCTAGTCCCAAAATACTCACAAGACAACACTAAACCAAGGTACGCCCCTGGCCAAAATTAGCAACACAAGCTAACCAAGAAGTGATACTCAAGCCGCGTGTGGTGGCTTACACCTGTAATCCCAGCACTTGGGAGGCAGAGGCAGGAGGATTGCTGCAAATTCAAGGCTTGCTTGGGCTACATAGTGAGCTCAGGGCCAGCCTGAACTACAAAGCGAGACCCTGTCTAAAAAAAAAAAAAAAGAAGTGATACCCAAAAGCAACCAAAGCTGAAGTTGATCAACAGCTCACATCTACAGCAGCACCATCTGGAAGAGACTTCTGCAGTGACGGAATGTTCATGTTGTAGCCTCTGGCCACAAAGGCTTTAGAGCACTTGATGTGTGACCATCCAAACAAATATCCAACTCCCAACTTCCAGGGATGAAGAGAACAGAAACATACCCAAAAGCACTGCAAAGTGACAGGTAAAATACACCTGGGAACCCAGGGTCACAGAAGCCAGCTTATTCAACAAATTCCAGAAGGAAAAGAGAAGTAGAGAGGAAGCATAGCCATCAACAGAGATTTAAAAGACAACAGCTCATTACATTGTGCAGACATTATTGAGTCTCTAATTCAAACTATCAAAAAAACAGTAGAGGACCAGGGATGTAGCTCAGTGGCACAGTGCCTGCCTGGCCAGTAGAAGGCCCAATTTCGATTCCTGTGCCGAAAAAGAAAAACAAAATAGAATGAAAACTTGAATACACTGGACATTCAATGTACTGAGGAGTAATAACAAATAGCATAACAATGAGTTTTAGATGTGTTTAGGGAGTTGTGATATACCCCAAAATGTTCACAGATTAAAGACCAGAATTTGGGGATCAGGATTTAGCTTAGTAGTACTGCCACCTGCCTTGCAAGCACAAGGTCTTAAGTTCAATCTTGTAACAAAAAAACAAAAAACCAGAATTCTGGAAATTATTCAAAACATGGGTAAGAGTTGATATGGGAGTAGGTGAGATTCATCACCTTGTTCTGCCTACTTTTCTCTATAAGGAAGCTTTAAATTCTCCATAACAAAGTTTCAAAATTAGTGCAGCAACATTTTGCCAATAACGTCATCTTTTTCAGTCTGCCACCTCCCAGCACCATCTTTTTAACCCAAGAAACACTGGAATGCTGTGGTGCCAGAAGCCCAAAGCATCCTCCCAATTGTCTTGCTTCATGTCAAGCTGGCCAAGGAGACACAAAGAGAGGTTGGTGTCCAAGCGCCGTACAGAGGCTGCTGGTGTCAGAAGAAGCCAACACGCTAGGAGGCTCATATGGGCGGCTGCAGGGCTCTCCCCTGGAGAAGGCCCAACTGCTTCCCTGGGGAGGTTTTTCCAGGTTAAAAACCCCAAACACAGATGATCACATAGAGAACCACTATGCGGATCTCAACACTTCCTCTAAGGCCCCAGTTTCCTATGTGTACTCCTTATTTCTGGAAACCTTTCTGAAGCAGCTTTGAGGATAGAAAGAACAATATGGAGTTTCCTGCATTCCTCACCCATTGCCCCATGTGAAGTCACCCTCATATCTTATTACACACTGAGAGGGGCCAGAACCCTAAAAATCTTGCTGCCTCAGGCCAGACTAGGCCACCAGCTCCCAAAAACCTCACTTTACCAAAACCCAGGATTAGAGCCTAAGGGGACCCACTAATCATCAGCCTAAGAGTGGATAGTGCTGCCAGCTCCCTGGGGGTATTATTTCCTGGGGAGCTCCTAAGAGGTTAGCAGGGAAGCTTTAGGGGCTTGATGTGAGAACCACCAGAGGAGCCAGGCCTGACTCGCAGAGCGACCAGCTGGCAGAGACTGAGATACCCTCACCCACAGCATCCAGAAACAAAGGGTGGAGTGTATCTGACGCAATTCTGTGGGCACTGCTGGCAGGCAGGAGGGGGCCCATTTCCATAGAGACAGTGGCGCCACATTTGCTTCAGTGGTCAAGGAGCACAATGACAAGCCCAGAACGGCCCCCAACCGCAGTTCCCAGCTAGCTACAGAGAATTTGCTCTTGCCTACTCCAAGCTTATCAAGCAAAACACCAAGGACAAAGGGCTTCCCCATTAAAGGCAACTCCATGCTGTAGTCACCAAGAAACCAAATGGTAGAGCAAAGCCCTCCCCTAGATTTAACAGGTCCAGAATGTTACAAGCTCCACCAGGAGATTCCAGCAGGGACTCAGCTGAGGTGCCTAGAACTCCCCAGGAAATCCAAGGAGTTGGAATTAGCAGGCGGTGAGACTCTTCCCAGGCCCCCGAACAACTATCTACCATCTCAGTCCTCTACCTCCTTCTCTGTCCAGTCCTGGGTCCTGGCGCCCCACAGGTCCAACCCTCCCTCATCACATCCAGGCCATGATACCTTAGCCTAGTCTCACCACATCTCCAGAGCTATTTCCTCAATCGCAAAGGGTCTGGACTCTATCTCCTCCGCAGAAGTCAAGTGTGATCATCCCTAAGAGCCAGGCAAAGACCTGGCCCAAGGATTGTCTCAGTAAAGGGTGAGGACTACTATTACCTCCACAACGTAAACCTGACCAAGGCTGTTGGGTATTTTACTCTTCCCAGAATATCGCTGCAACAGAGCACCTGAGGCCCTTCAACACGCCAGCTGGTCCGTGGGCTGACCTCCCACCCTTCTCCAGCCCTTCACAGGATCCCTGCAGTTGGTGGCCACGTGCAGGCACCCTGTCTTCCTCTGGTCCCCACCTCCTCGCCCCTTCTTTATCATCAGGACAATTCTACTGCTTACATCTAACACAAGCCCCTCCTCCGCGCCCTTGACAGAACCCTGCCTCTCTGAAAATTCTCAGCTTCCAAGCCACATCCCAATTAATCTCTAATTAGTTTCTGGTTAGTGTGCGTTTGTTTTCTCCAAGTACCTAGAACTTCCTACCCGCCCCACACGCTGTCAGCTCGCGTTCCCCGAATCCCACAGCGAGGAACCTCTGTTGGACAATCTAGGACTTTTGGCCTGCCCCCCCCCCCCGACCCCTGGCCAAACCGGCTGTGCTCCCAGATTTTCCTTATTTAGTCGGGCCGACTGCCGCGCCGGAGCCTCGCCCTGGGAGCGGCCCAGCCCACCGCGATGCTCTCCCTGCCGCCCGGAGCCATGGCAACTGCCGGCCTGACGGGCCCGGGTACTCACAGGGCGATGGTGTCCGCGGGGATGCGCAGTTCAGGCCCGAGCGTCCGCAGCCCGCGGCCTGAGCAATTGACGCGGCAGGCGGCGCCCAGCGCCGGGCCGCAGAGACAAGGGGGTGCACACGGGCCGCAGCCGCGCCCGGGAACCCCCGCCAGCCCCCCGAGCCAAAGGCCCAGGCCCAGGGCCAGGGCCAGCGCCAGCCGGGCGGGCGCGCCGGGCGGCATCGTCAGCGGAGCGCGCTCATGGCCCCGGCGGCCCGAGGCCCGCCGGTGCGCCGACGGTTGCGGCTCAGGCAGGGACAGCGAACGACATGGCGGTGCGCGGGGCGGGATCCAGTGGCAGCCGCGGCCTGTCTACTGCGCGACGCCCGCTCCGGGCCCTGGGCCGCCCGCTCGCGCGCTCGCGTTGCACTGCTGGGCCCTGGCGGACTCCTCCTCCGGCCCGCGGTGCGGGGGCGGACCCTGCCTACACTCAGTCGCCGGGCCGCCTAATCCGCTGCGGAGTCTGGCGGGAGGGGCGGGCTGCTCGGGCTCCGCCCTGTTCGTAGCGTCATTGCAGGACAGGGAGGCCATAGGTTCCGCCCCCTGCCCCGTAAGGAAGAAAGCTCCATCTCTCGCCCTATGGTGTGGGTCCTGGCCCAGTGGGCGGGATGCTCTCAGGCTCCGCCCGCTGCGCAATTTAGGCCCTGGGTGTTGCAAGATGGGCGGGCTCTGGTGGTCTTTCTTTCCCCTGAGGCCGAGGCCCCGCCCTTCAGCCCGCCCCTGCCCAATACGGTCTTCCTAGCGAGAGTCCGCAGGTCCGGCAAGTTTCCCTAAGCGCTCCTGCAGTTCTCATCTTAATTACTAGTCTCCTCCTAGTCAACAATCACAGTAGTGATAACCACCGCTCCCAAAAGTTTCTGAGCACCTGTTGCACGGGTGTCCGTTCCCGAGGTCTCACTGCAGTCTTCGAGCGCCTGACACACAGTAAGCGCTCAATAAATGCGTGTTGAGTCATCTCGTGGAGCTCCTCATAAAGGAGGAGGCGGAGGCAGGCAGAGACAGGAGGATTGCTGAGTTCGCGGCAGCTTGCCTGGGCACCATAGTGAGCTCAGGGCCAGCCTGAACTACAAAGCAAGACCCTGTCTCCAAAAAGCAAAAAAAAAAAAAAAAAAAAAAAAGGGTAAATTTATAAACACAGGAAATTAATCGGGTGCTGATGGATGATAAGTGTGTGTGCTGGAATTAATGGTGATGGTTGCTGGGCATGGTGGCTCACCCCTGTCATCCCAGCACTTGGGAGGCAAAAACAGGAGGATTGCTGAGTTCAAGGCTTGCCTGGGCTTCTTAGTGAGCTCAGGCCCAGCCTGAACTACATAGCGATACCCTGTCTCAAAAAAAAAAGAGTGATGGTTTCAAAGCCTAATAAAATATCCTAAAACTGCTAAATTGTGTGCTTTAAAGAGTGAATTTTATGTTCTGTGAATTATTTCTCAATTGAAATGTTCCACCTTGGGTCTGTGCTGTTGGGCCACGAATATAGCAGACCAAATTCAGCCCTTCAAGTCTTTCATGAACCTGGACATTGACTAAACATACACTGACTCCCAAGTGCAAGGTTCCCGCGGGGCTGTACTCCAGAGACCTGGCATTAAGCTCTTTCCTGAGTTGTGAGGCTTTTCAGTATCTGCCTTTGTTTAAACTGGCTGTATACCTCCTCTAAATCCTTAGGCACTGGAGCACAGCTCTGCTACCACCTGCTGGGAAAATTCCTCCCAAGGAGGGCCTGGGGACACACCACTGCTTACTGCTCAGCACTTTCCCTTAATATGGCCCACAGTGCCTTTACACCTGATTTTTTTTTTTTGAGACAGAGTCTTGCTTTGTAGTTTAGGCTGGCCCTGAGCTCACCATGTAGCCCAGGCAAGCCTCAAACCCTTAGCAACCTTCCTGCCTCTGCCTCCCAAGTGCTGGGATTACAGGTGTGAGCCACTACACCTGGCTTTGTGTGTGTGTGTGTGTGAGAGAGAGAGAGAGAGAGAGAGAGAGAGAGAGAGAGAGA